>JBBPKN010000734.1:0-30139 GCA_038089275.1 Pulveroboletus cf. rosaemariae
CTATTCTTCTTTTGAGGAAACAAGAATATCAGCAAGGGCATTTTCTGGGGTAAAAGAACATTTAGGGTGAGATGGGTTCTTAGGCTCCAAAGTAAACTCAAGAGGATCTGAGGTTGAAGCTCTAGGTTTACTCCAGAGGGCATTAAATAGCAAAGGTTGCTTGAAAGGAATGGTGGGGAGTGGTCTGCAGCAAAGGCAGCTACAAGTAGAAGATGCTACTTCTTTTGTTACACTAGGCCCAGATAGGGACTAGGGTAGATCTTGCTGGAAGAAAGAACTAATGGAAGGCTCTACAACAGAGTATAAATCTTAGGATAAATAAGTAGGCAACAAATAAAGTGTTGTGCCTCAAGAGTCAGTAACAGATGCAGGGCTATGCTCCAAGTTAACACTAGGACAACTGGGCTTTAGACTGGAGAGTGTCAGGTCATAACAAGTGGATTCCTATGTATTGGATACAAGAACAAGGGAGATGCAAGGGATTGCAAGATAGAAGTAGTGTGAGGAAAGAGACTACAAGAAACATGCTACTTTATAGTATAGTAAGTAGGATTGGAGCAGAGCTTTGTGAGTAATCTAGCTGACATATGATGAGTAAGATATCCATGTGGAAACAGATGGAAAGAGATAGAATAATTATATATCAGCTGATAAAGAGATAGAACACCCAGGCAAAAAGTAAAACAAAAGAGTGGTCTAGCCTGGGCTAGAGTATGAGAAAAGCAGAAATCTAATTGAAAGGCAAATAAGAAAGCATCCATGGTACATGAAGGGCAAAAACTAAGACAGAGGAACAAGAAGAGGCAAAAGAAAAGAGAGAAATTATAACAAGAACTTGACTTTTTGATGGTAGTGAGGTTCAAAAATTTTCTTCAACCACTTTGACTTTTTGTAACCAGTTTTGATAATGGAGATCTGTTGACTCCAGCAAAGGGGATGGTAACTCATAAGTGGGCAACTGAGGAGTGTAGACTAAGGGAGCATAGGGCTTAGGCTTAGCTAGATCTGACTCAAATAAAAAGAACTTAAAAATGAGAACCAAGGAGCATGACCAAGGAAGCATAAAGCTCAAGCCAGCTAAGTCCATGAAAATAGAAAGCTTGAAAGAAAAACCTTGCAGATTTGTTCCAGAAGATCCCTAAACTTTTACTTAGTTTACCTGGATATAAGCTGGTTTAATCTCCTTAACTGTGGCAGTTTTTAAACCTGCTCAGATCCCAAAGTGTCTTGAGACTTTTCTCCTGCTTGATTTTAGGAATATGAGCTGATTCTGTGGGAATCTTCTGTCCAACTTGGATGATAACTAAGAAACTGCAGGTAATAGTGGTTGCTGACTAACAAAGATGGGGAGACAATTGCTAAGGCAACAGTTATGGTAACAAATGGCACTGCTCAAGTAAATAGTTTAAAGCAAGTGTTAAGAGTCCAACCCTAATCTCAAAGGCAAAGCCTTGAGGGGTATCCACACAAGCAGACCAGACTAGAGGAAGAATAATAACAGCAACAAGGAAACAAGTGCTTTAGACTGGGAAACCCAGTTTAAGCCTTTGCCCTTATATATTACTAAGTATCTGTGCATGAACCAGATCATGAGGCTAACATAAGATAAAAGATGCTGGCCAAACTAAAGATAATTCAAGTAAGATGAGATAAGGAAATAGGGGCTAAAAGCAGTGTAAGTAAAGTAAGTTTGTAACAATTTATAACTGTGAAGGGACAAGCTCTAGCTATGTCTTAAGGGAGAATTCCCAAGAATTACCTGTAAAAGTCCAAGGCTTATGTGATAAAGACTGGAGAATCAGCCCTTGCACTCTTGCTCCTTATATATTGTCTAGGGACTATTGCTAACTAAGTACAATGCTATCTAATCTGGTAACCCCAAGCCCTGAAATATAAATAGGGTAAAAAGCATGGGGTAAATATAAAAGGAGTGCCAGCAAAGAGTAGGCACAGATATAAGGAAAGAATAGAAGAGAAGGATTCTATAAAATAGAAGCATAGGATCAGAGGTGCCTGCATCATAAGGATAGTGATCTCTGCCACAGATGAGATTTTATCTTGAGATTTACCACAAATGTATTTAAAAATCAAATCCAAATCTAAGATAAGATCCATGAAGATATGGAAGAAAGGCAAATCCAGGGAAAATTCCAGGGAAATCCATGTCAGGTGACTAATGATCACATAATTACTGCTGGAAAAAGGGAATAATAAATAACTCTTAAATAATGGAACCATAAACTAGGGTTATATCATATCCTGGGCCAATGGATTAACTTCACTATATTTCCAGTGCAACTCTGGTTGCTTTCATGTTTTAAGCTGCATATTTCCTGGTTCCTGTGACCTCCATCCTTTCCTATCTAATGTTGATTACAACTTTACCTATGCTAACTTTGTACCATTTCAATACAACTCTGTAGTTTCTCTAATCTCACTTTCTGTTTCTGTTCCTTTCTGCCTCACCTCTTTCTGTTATCATTTAGTTTCAGTTTGACATTATTCAATGTTGTCTTCCCTGACATTTTCATTTATATCCAGGATGCATTGGCATCTATTTTGCTTATAAGACAACTTCTTTTACATCTCTGCTCCTCTCTTAGATAATCCACTTCTTCAAGATATAAGTATGGTAGCTCTGTATCTTGTACCTTAGTTCAAATATTGATCATAATACAATATTATGATTCTTCTTGACCCTTTTCTGCTTCATGACTTGACATTATACTTTATACTAAGTCCCACAACTTACTTTATAACTTAATGTCATATCTCTTGTTGGAAAAGCCCTATAGCCTATCCCAGACCTCTGACAGTTACCAACACCTCTGTAAATTGGGGCACCCAGTACTAGCATAAGGGCACACCACATAAGGTAAAGTCAAGCCCTATCCACTCTGGAGTATATTGCAGTTTTATAACAGGTTAAGCTAAAAAAGGGTTTTCTTGTGTACAATTACATAATGTCACATGATCTGTTCTGGTGCTAGAGTGTCACTTTATAACAGTAACTGTTTTATTTTTTGCAAATAGTCTATTTGCAATCTATCATTGCAAATCTTATAAAAAACATTTCATTTTTGCCTTTTTTATATTTTCAATGTGCTTTGTCAGTCTATTTGTCATCTATCAACTTCTTATTTGTCATGCTCATTTAGCACACCCCTTTTCTCACTAATTCTATGTAAATCCTATTTTTCTTTTAGATTAACAATGGCCTTTACTATAGTATAAGAAGTAGTGCTTTATATCTATATTTCTTATGCTACTTCTCCCTTTCTATTCCCTCTAGCTAGGTCTGGTACACATGTATCCATGTGCTAGTAATATACCTTTTTTCTGTTAGTATTAACAGCCTGATAACTTGTCCACTTCACCCCTGGCAATAGTGTCCTGCTGGGCATTCCAAGCTTGTGTCTAGCAAGTGCAGTTGTATTCTGATCCTTTTAGTTACTGCCCCATAAAAGGCCTTGGGACTTTCACCCACATGTATCTTCAAAGAGCTATGTCTGTCCCTATCTGGATCAGATATAACATCAAGTAAGCAAGGGCAAATGAAAACTCCAGGATAGTGTTAGAAAAAAAAATTCCCAAATTCTTGAAAAACCTTGCAAACTTGGCCTATATTAATCAAGTGAGTCTAAAAACTCTGAAAATAATATAATCAGAAAATCTCATCTTCTAAAAATAGAATCTACTTGTGACTTTTTCATAAAATAATTCTGCTTTGTCTCAAATAAATAGAAATATTGGAAAATAAGAAAAAAGAGACTTTAAAATGCAATCAGTGAAAATCTTGAAGAAACTAGCACTGAACTCTTTTGAATTCCTTGGGCTTTCATCTTCATGACTGAAATGTATTTTTTGCATTAATAACTGATAACCAGTATTTTTTTTAGTATGTGCTTAAACTAGAACTGTTATGAACAAACAGTTTGCTAGCAGAAGTGTTATATGACAAGCACATGACCATGAGACTTTATTGCCAAACAAGGATAAACCCTAGGATATGGTTAAGTTGTTCTTCAGAGTATTTTCTTGGGATTTGGGCAATGCTTATGGTTGAATCTAGTATCTTAGATAACAGATTAATCTCCTGATCTGTATCTCCAATAAATCTGATCTTGATTCAAATGAGGATCAGATGCAATTATGGCAGATCTCTAAATGGGATCTCCTTGGCCTTATGGCTAAGGATATGGTTTAATCCCTACTAACCCTGAACTCTGAACTTCTATTCTATATAGTTTTTTTTTGATACACATTTCTACTGCATGGCTCATTGGTCATACACTCTACCCTAACCCTATGCTCTATTCCTATTTATGGTAATATGCTGGAGATACTGGGTAATCTGTGCACAGATAGAATTAGTATAAGTAGCTAAGTAGTTTCATAATAAGACTCCCCAGCCTTAACCACTTTGTTATCTTGTATATCATGGTCCCTTTTCTATGCCTTGCAATATAGGTCTTTTCTGGTAACTTAGTGTAATGGCTCCTCAGGCTTTGCTACTCTGAGTATCCACTCTATTTTTTTCTCTATTCAATCAAGTTAAATACCAAAACCATGCATTCTGTCAAGGCCATACCATTTAGAGTTAGGAAGAGTCATATACCATCCAACACCATAACAAGAACAAGTATGACCTTTGAATGTAGAGGTTATAGAACTAGGTAAAGAATCAAAAGAGACTTGAACTTGAAAAAGCAACTAAGGCTTAAGTACACAAGACTGGGAAAACTCAGGCTAGTACACTTTCCTTTATATATTGCTACAATGTGTGCATAGATCATATCTAATGGGCTGGCCCTAAAGTACTGTACAGTAAGCTAATCAATGGCAAAAAGAGAGTGGAAATCTAGAAATGCATGAAGCACAAACTGATGTGCTGTTCTGCTGCTAACCCTAACCTAGGGTCTCCTTGGTGAGTGCCTTCTGCTATGTCTTCTACTATGGGCTTTTAGAGACTAGTGGCCCTAACTAGGCAAGAGGAAGTGTAATGAGCCTATTAAGACTGTGAAGAAACAAAGCCCCAGCCAGGCCAGAGGAAAAAGCCCTCTGCTAGGACCCACTTGTGAAAGCTAGACTAGAGCTCAAGTGAGCAAGACTGGGGAATCCCAGCTTGCTACTCTTGCCCTTATATATTACAGACTACAGTGCACAGACCAGCTATACAAAGATAGTAATTACCTACTAAGGAAATACCAGTTATCTAAATAGAATATGCCCTAAGCCCTATAGATAAGAAAGAAGCAATAGAATGAAAGCATGGAGCAAATATGAAGAGTATGGCAGGAGGCCATGTGAATGTGGGAGAATGGAAGAGAAGCTAACTGTTATGAATGAACAGTTTGGATGCACAAGAGTCACATGACAAGCACATGACCATGAGACTCCTATGCCATATTGAGCCAAACCCTAGGCTATGGTTAGTTCTATTCAGAGTATACCTTGACTAAAGGGTTAGCACAGGATTAGTAGCAGATCTCAGATAATGGTATCTCCTGATCTAATCTAGATGACATCAGATCTTGGATCTCAGATCTGAATCTTGATTGATGAATCTGATCTGTGGCAGAAATCCAGATGGGATCTCCTCAGCCTCAAGGCTAAGGTACTGTCTTCATATCTGTTAACCCTACAGTCTTCCTTTCCATTCTATTACTTCTCTTCCATTCAGACCCTTGATACATATGGTCATTTAGTCATACCCTTTACCCTTGCCCTATGCCCAGTTACCCTTTTAGTATTTATCCTGGCTGAACTTGGTGGTCTGTGTGCCATTCTAGATACTATAAGTAGACTGTCCATGTAGCTCTTAGCTTTCCAGCTTTGAGCACTTGTCTTACTTGTGTTGACCTATAGTTACCAATACTAGCTTGTGTTTGGACCCAGCTTCTCTGGCTTAGCTACCCAGAAACTCTCCCCTTCTAAGTCCTGGTTTACCTCTAGTGACAGGCCTCTTTATCCATTCACACTATATTCTTCTATATTAACACTGACATTGACACTGGCATAACCCCAAGGACTAGGTTAGGGTTTATTAGCTCATTTGTACAGTGTGCTGAATCACCACTATAACACTAACTATGAAATGGATGCAGGGTCAGAGGTGCTTGCACCATGAGAATGGAGATCTTTGCCACAGATAAGATCCAATCTAAAATCTTACCATAGATGCATTTAAAATTAGATCCAGATCCAGATCAGATCTAGACTAGATCCATGGAAATAAGATAAAAGGGCAGTTCCAGGGAAAATCCCAGGAAGATCCATGTCAGGTGACTGATGATTACATGACCACTGCTAGGAAAAGGAATAATAAATACTTTTAGAGAATTAGAACCACAGACTAGGGTTAAGCCAAATTTGGGGTGTCTTGTGCATGATCACATGATGTCACATGACTGTCTCTAGTGCTGGAGTGTCACTTCATAACAATGCACATGTTAAACATGAGATATGATCTCATAGTCTAGATCAGTGAAAATATAAAGGCATGAAAGTGTGAAAATGAAGTAATCATGTAATGTGACAATGTGAAGAGTCAACATAGTGTTAAAATGGTAAAAATGTAAAATATAAAAAGTATATTATAATACTATCCCATTTTTAGATCTCAGATTTCAGATAAGATAAGGGCAATGCTTCCTGCATAGTTAAATTAAAATAAAATGCAAACTGCCATTAAAATGTATTTAAAGAAATATTATGAATTTTGCATGGAGCAGAGGAATTTTGCAGATAAAAGAAGTTCACTGCTTGAGAAGCATGCTGCAAGTGATTCAGTGGTTTCCATGTATGATTAAAAGCATTATACTCTTTTCAATGGACCAGATACTCAAGTTTGTTATGCTTGAGTTGAGAATTTACAATGTAGTTGTTATGCACTGGCACCACTTAGCTAAGGGTTATTTTTCATTTTTACCCTAAGCTAAGTTCTTTTTTCTATTTAATACTGCTTTAGCCCCTTTCCTTTATTTTATCTTATCAGGTATTATTTTATGTGTCAGATCTAGCCTGGTCTAGTCTTTTACCTTATTATAGCATAGTCTTTTATGATGTTATGACCTAGCTCTCTGATATTATACCTTATTGCTACCTTGCTCTCTTTACTTTTTACTTCTTATTTGCCATTGGTTTCTATTTAGTTCTTCTTTGCCCTATTTCCTTATTTAGCTTTGTTCTCTGTACACTAGCTATCTCATGTACTCCTCATGGCTTGGTCCATGCACAGTAGATAGCAATATATAAGAAAAGGCAAGGGCATAAACTGATTTCCCAGTCTAGAGCACTTGTTTTCTTGTTTTCTTATTTTCTTGTTCCCTTGTACTTGCTAGGCTACCATTCCTTTGTTTTCCTTAGTATGGATACTCTCCAAGGTTGTTTCCTCTTGGTTTAGTCAGGATTCATAATAGTAGTCCACTTTTCATTCTTTATTTTTCTTTTTTGATATTTTAACTGGATTAGATTAGATTACTGGCTGTTGTGGGAAAGGTTTATTATATGATTTGACTCTGAAGATATTTGTTATAATGCACCATTTATTTTAAAGTCACCTTTGCTTTAACCTTGGCCTTAAATTTATCCCTGAAAATGTTATAATTTTATTTCATTTTCACTGTATTTCTAATCCCACTTTAACTCTTCACCTTGTCACATCATGTGACCCCTTCATACCTTTACCTTTCACTTCTTCACCTTTTTACCATTTCATACCTTCACATGTTATAGGTCTAGACTGGTCTGGACTATAATATTATTGCCTTATGTTTACCATGTGTATTTCCAGGTCTCTGCTCCTTTATTGCTATTGGTTAGCTGACTATACACTAATTTAGGGCCAGTTCATTTTACATGATCTATTTGTGCTACTATAGCATATATAAAGAAGAAATACTGGGCAAGGTGATTCCCAGTCTTGTATGTTATGAAGTAACACTTTAAAACTAGAACTAGTCACATGACATCATGTGATCATGCACAAAGAACCCCAAATTCAGCTTAACCCTAGTCTGTGATCTGATTCCTTTAAGAGTATTTATTATTTCTTTCCCTCAGCAGTGATTATATGATCATAAGTCATCTGACATGAATATTTCCTGGATTTTCCTGGGAACTACCCTCCATCTTTATCTCCATGGATCTCATCTAGATCTCATCTGGATCTGGATCTAATCTAAGATGTATCTGTGACAGATCTAGAGATTGGATTTCATCTGTGGCAGAGATCCCCATCTTTATGGTGCAAGCACCTCTGACCCTGTGCTTCCATTCCATAGTTTCTCTTCCATTCACCCATATCTGCATGGCCACTTGCTATACTCCTTAATCACCATTTCATGCCTTTTTCTTATTTCTATTTATACTCAGGGCTTAAAATTCCCTGATTAAATAGTCCCTGTACTTAGTTAACATGGTCTATGTACCATGGTCCACAATATATAAAGGGTAAGGTAGGCAGGACTGGATCCCCAGTCTTGCTCACTTGAGCTTTGGTTTAGCTTGCCTCTGAGAGATCAATTCTTTCACAGAGCATTTATAAGCTTTACTATTCTTTTACAAGTAATTTCACTTGGCTCACTCACATTTCATTTGCCTAGTTTGGGGCCACTAGTATAAAAGCCCTTCAGTAGAAGAAGCTGCACTCATCAAGGAGACCCTTAGGGTTAGGGTTATAGCAGTTCAGCACATCTGCTTGTGATTTATTGCATACTTGAGCTCTCTGCTTTAACAAGTCCAATATTTCACTTAACTCTTGCCTAGTTCTATTGGCTTTAAGTTTAAAGCCTTTACTCAGTAGCAGCAGTAGAGCATTCTCAGACCTCAGAAAACATTAAAAAGTTCAATACTAAGATAATGTTTTAGAAAAAGGCCTCTGCTTTCCCTATTGTGAATCATGAAGCTGCAGGAACTTCCTGGATTTGTACAGCTATTGTTACAAATGAACAGTTTGGATGCACAAGAGTCACATGACAAGCATGTGACCGTGAGACTCCTATGCCATATTGAGCCAAACCCTAGGCTATGGTTAGTCCTATTCAGAGTATACCTCAACTAAAGAGTTAGCATAGGATTAGCAGCAGATCTCAGATGATGGTATCTCCTGATTTAATCTAGATGACATCAGATCTTAGATCTTAGATCTGGATCTTGATTGATGAATCTGATCTATGGCAGAGATCCAGATGGGATCTTCTTGGCCTCAAGGCTAAGATGCTGTCTTCATATCCATTGACTCTAAAGTCTTCCTTTCCATTCTTGTACTTCTTTTCCATTCCAGACCCTTGATATACATGGCCATTTAGTCATACCCTTTACCCTTGCCCTATGCCCAATTACTCTTTTAGTATTTATCCTGGCTGGACTTGGTGGTCTGTGCACCATCCTAGATACTATAAGTAGACTGTCCATGTAGCTCTTAGCT
The DNA here is from genome assembly GCA_038089275.1 of Pulveroboletus cf. rosaemariae. Classification (NCBI taxonomy): domain Eukaryota; kingdom Fungi; phylum Basidiomycota; class Agaricomycetes; order Boletales; family Boletaceae; genus Pulveroboletus; species Pulveroboletus cf. rosaemariae. The sequence continues at coordinate 9,431 of JBBPKN010000734.1, forward strand.
CCCCAGCTTGGAGCACTTGTCTTACTTGTATTGACCTATAGTCACCAATACTAGCTTGTGTTTGGACCTAGCTTCTCTGGCTTAGCTACCCAGAGACTCTCCCCTTCTAAGTCCTGGTTTACCTCTAGTAACAGGCCTTTTTATCCATTTATACCATATTCTTCCATATTGACACCAACATTGACACCAGCACAACCCCAAGGACCAGGTTAGGGCTTATTAGCTCATTTACACAGTGTGCCAAACTGCCACTGTAACACTTGCTCAAAGCTACCATTACTTGGGCTTGTGCACTGTAACATGCATCTCTAAATCAAGTACTGAGCCAACAAGGCTAAAGTGAGTAAACAGACAGAAAAGCTTCATTATCCTTTCCATCATACACTGAGTGTTAGTTGATAACTGGTCAAAGGCTTAGCTGCATACTAGAGATCAGATTGGCAGTAGAAAAAAAGAACTCAAAAACCATACATTGTACTTCATAGTCAAATTGAAAGACTCTATCAGAAGGCTTAGATGCAGACTAGAAGATAGTAGTCAGAAGAACAAAACAATGAACACACCATCATCAGAGAATATATTTCAGAGTCAGAGAAACAAGATGCAGACATCTCCATTCAGTGCAACAGTTCCCCTCCCTTTGTTTCCTCAGAATGCTCTCCCTCATGTTAAGATTGGTGAAAAGAGTAGTCATAAAGAGGGGATGAAGAAAATTGAAGTTAGGTTGCCAAAGAAGAGTTCTCCTGCAGCAGCAGTCATAGTGCCTGCTTTATCAAAGCCTTCATCAGCAGTTAATGCATTTGCTTCATTAAAAGCTATTCAGAGTCAAGCAGTTTCAGGACCTGCTACATCAAAACCTATGAAAAGAGCAGTAGCCCCTGCATTGTCAAAAGGTTTAGAGTTGAGTTTTTTGAAATTGAAAGTCCTCGTTTGCAAGGTTTGCAAAGGAGTTGGCCACTATTCAGTCAACTGTCTCTTATGTTTCAATTGCAGTGCCAACAGACTGTTATAGTTTGTTTTTTCAAATTTTGATCACATGACTTTATCTTATCTTTCCACATGGTTATCTAATCTTTTATCTTATCAGGTCATGTGACAGGTCACATGACAGGTCTAGACCCAGGGCATAGGGTTAGCCTCATGTCTTCAGACCATTTTTCATTTCTGTCTTGCTTCCATTTTAGAAGCCTCATTTCCTTCAGCTGATTGACTATTCTCATGAGTGCTTCTCTTCCATTTGATGGTGCCTCAGGGTCTGTGGGAGAATTCCCATCAGGTTCTTGGTTTGTGCACCATTCTGTACCATATAAATACTGTAGCCTTAGCACATCTCAAGCCCCAGTCTTGAGCACTTGTATTTTTACTGCAGATGGCCTCACTAGTGGCTCCTTTTTCTATATCATCTTTGCTTTACCCTTGATTGGGTTGTGTTTCATCTCATCACATATTATTCAACATTGACACTGTAACACAGACATATAGCCAAGGATTGTCCAAAAGGAGTTAGGTGCTATGCATGTGGAGCAACAGGTCATAAAGGAATTACCTGTGAGCAATGCCCAGCAAGAATCAGAGTCTGAGTAGAGGAATTGGAAACAAGGGTGAGACCTGAGGTCAAGGCCAAGGCTTTGAGGTTTCCAGTTTCTTCAGCTGATGAGTTAAGGAAATCAGTGTTAAAGAATGCTGCCAAGAAATCAGTTGACAAATTGAAACAAGAGAAGAAAGTTTCATTCACATCAGATACAAAACCAGATCAAGCAGCAAAGGACAATATAGTGCAAAATCTTCTGGAGTCCCTGATTAAGACAAAGAAGGAAGTCAAGGATCTTTGTACTCAAGTTGCAAGACTGGAATTGTTAATGGCAACATGAGATTCATTATCATCAGAGGAACAGAGCAATTCAGAGATAAAAGTGTTGAGTAATGCTTCACAAGTAGAAAAGGATAGCAAGGACATTCACAAGGAGGAACTGAGTACTGGTTCAAAGATGAAAGCAGAGAAGAAAGTGAAATGGTCTAGGAAAAATGAAAAGCAAGAAAGAGACTGGAGTAACTAATTCAAAGTGAGTAGAAACTGAATCAGAAAAAGTCAAATCAGAAAGTTCTCAAACTATTTCAGAGTCATCTGAGTCAGAGTTGCAGATGAAAGGTTCACTTATGCTTAGGCATGTGGATTGAGTAGAAGCAGACAATGATTTTGGATTGTTCAAACCTCAGAGTTTCCCAGAACCCAAAACCATCTCCCCAGAAGTAATTGCAATGCACAAAGCTAAAGGCAAAGGAAAGCAAGTGCAAGTGAAAGTTTCTGAAGATCTAGAGTCCATTAGTCTGGATATACAGTCTGGTCCATTATCACCAGAATCAAGGTTTATGGAGCTTTTGGAATCACCCAAGAGTTTCAAGTCAGAGCTTCCTATGGATTCATGGGATTATGCAGATGAAAATTTCCTCCCCATAGATCAAGAATTAGACTCTGTCTATGGTTCCTTTGACTACTACCCACAATGGGATCAGACTGATCATGAAGAAATCAGTGGTTGATTCAAATGGGATTTACAGATCATCAAGGCTCTCAGTCTATGGGATCAAAAGAAAGATGAACTGGAATATTCTAAAACTACTCAGGACCTAGATACATCATTAAACTGTTTACCATCTCCTCCTAAGGTTCATTGGATTAGCATTAATTCTCCCTGCAATCCAACCATGTTAGAAATGATAGAAGAGAAAGATGAAGACAAGGTGTTTCTCTCACCAAAATCACCTACATCAGAGTTTTTGGAGCACATTCTGTTTTTTGAAGAAGACAAAGAACAGATCAAGAAAGAAACTCGAGAAATGCAAGAATATCTTGAAAAAGTACATCATGCTCAAGGATGGTCTACTCCTTTAGAGAAAAAAAATGCTTCACCAAGAAGTTCTTGTAGTCAAGATCTAGTTTCAGAAATGGAACAGGCAATGGAAGATCCAGAATGGCAAGAATGTTTCAGAGAAATACAGGAGGAAGAAAAAGTGATCATTGCTATGCTTTCTCCTATAGTCAAGGAAGAATCCAAGAAAGACAGAATTCTCAAATTATGGTTTAAACTATTGCAATTTCAACAAGCAGAATAACAAAGATTAGTTGAGTCATTTTCTGAAGACAATGAAGCTGGTCTAGTTTCAGAGATATCACAAGTTGATAGAGTTGCTCTCCCTGAAAAGGGAATTGAGTTTTCTTTGGACCCAAGTAGAGTTCCACTGCTGGACTCTCCTGTTGATTCATCAGAGATTCTCCTTCCAGATAGCCCACCTCCCACACCTCCACAGCTCACATTTGAACAGAAGATTGCAATATTCAAAGTTTATGTCAATCAAGCTGATTGAATAATGCTTAATTTCATTCTCAAGATCAGATGTTCAGAGCATAGAGGATTTCTCCTTCATGATGCTTTTCAGTGTTATGATTATATCTCAAAGCTTTACTCATTCTCTGATGAGCAGAATTAGTTTCATCAGAGTTTCACAAGATCATTTCAAGGAAATGATTTGGTGATTTCATCAAAATTAGAGAAATTTTTTTCCAATTGGTTCATTGTCTCTCCTCACTCTTTCAGTCCTTTTGGTGTTCATCAGGATGCCACACCTGAAGAGGGGATAGTAGGAGTGGAGACATAGTTGGAACAACAAGGAAATATAATAAAGGAACTGCATTAATTTCAAGGAATTATTTTTGCAATAATTTTTCCTTCAGAGCTATGCATTTTTCTTTTCTTTCTTTTCTTTTATTCAGAGTCTCAGAGTTATTTATCCTACAGAACAAAGCCAGAACCAATGATGGGTTAATGTTTACATCTAGTCAAGAGCTTATTTCACATTTCAGGTGATCTGGAGTTTCACCCTGAAAAGGGGATAGTGTTACAAATGAATAGTTCAGATGCACAAGAGTCATATGACAAGCACATGACTGTAAGACTCCTATGCTATATTGAGCCAAACTCTAGGCTATGATTAGTCTTATTCAGAGTATATCTTGACTAAAGGGTTAGCATAGGATTAGCAGTAGATTTCAGATAATGGTATCTTCTGATCTAATCTAGATGACATTGGATCTTAGATCTTAGATCTGGATCTTGATTGATGGATCTGATCTGTGGCAGAGATCCAGATGAGATTTCCTCAGCCTCAAGGCTAAGGTACTGTCTTTATATTCATTGACCCTGAAGTCTTTCTTTCCATTCTTGTACTTCTTTTCCATTCCAGACCCTTGATATGCATGGCCATTTAGTCATACCCTTTACCCTTGCCCTATGCCCAATTACTCTTTTAGTATTTATCCTGGCTGGACTTGGTGGTCTGTGTGCCATCCTAGATACTATAAGTAGACCATTCATGTAGCTCTTAGCTTTCCAGCTTGGAGCACTTGTCTTACTTGTATTGACCTATAGTCACCAATACTAGCTTGTGTTTGGACCTAGCTTCTCTGGCTTAGCTACCCAGAGACTCTTCCCTTCTAAGTCCTGGTTTACCTCTAGTAACAGGCCTCTTTATCCATTTATACCATATTCTTCCATATTGACACCAACATTGACACCAGCACAACCCCAAGGACCAGGTTAGGGTTTATTAGCTCATCTGCACAGTGTACCGAACTGCCACTGTAACAGTTATGGGCTCCTCTTTGCTGGCTGATTGAAAGCTACTGATGGCAAGAATTTGTATGTACTATGCATGTTCATTATAGTAGGATTTGTGGGGTTTGGGGCAGTTACAAGTGAGATAACTGTTAAAATCAATCTCCAGTATGAATGAACTGTTAAAACATATACCAATCTCCTTCCTAAATGAAATCCTTGTTGCTGGAGAACAAAGGTCAGGTTCCAGCACCTTAGTGATGCATGAAACTAAGGTAAGGTCATATTTCAGAACTTTGGAAATGTTTAGAGGCTTCTAAAGGGATTTAGGAAGGGTTGATTGATTGGATGGAACTTAGCTTCACCTTATGTGGTACTGTCATATCCTGGACCTCTGACCCAAATTCTGACCCCATTTCAACCTGGCTTACAATTGGTCTTCATACCTAGTAAGCTGCTCCAGCCCTCTGACTCCCCTCCAGGCAACTCCAGCCCTCTGTCACCATTCCAGTCTTCCCCAGCTACACATGTACACTTCCTGCCCCTCAGCATTATATGCTTCCCTGGACTTCTGCTCCCACTCTGCCCATTCCACTTCCAGTCTATCTCTGCTCCAGTTAAGTACTACCCTAGTTCTCCTTCATCATCTCTGGATCATCCCAATATAACTCCATTACCATTTCCAGTCAGTTACTGTTACCATCATTGTTGCTCTTTCTATTCCATTCCTGTTCCTTGCTCTTTCCTGTCTTATCCTGTTACCCTTCAGTTTCAGTCTGACATAATTGGACATTGTCTCCCTAACATCTCCATTCATTTCCTAGATATCTAGATATCTGCTTCACTTCTGAGTTTGTACCTGTCTCATTTTGTTACACTTCTAGATAGCTCTGCCTCTCTGAGGTATAAGTACTGTAGTTCTGTATCTTGTACCTTAGTATGAATATTGACAATAACACCAGAAAACCCTCTTGTTGTTGTCCTCACTCTGCTCAAGCCCTTGGGCTCACTCTGACCCTCTGAGTTACTCCGGAGTACCTCCAAGGCTATGTGATATCCTCAAAGGAGTCATAAAGTCTCACCTCCATAACTAGGCTTGACTCTTCTTGTCCTGCCTGTCCCTCCTGTTGAGCATAGAGACAGCCTTATCACCCACCCTGACATTTATATAAATTGGAACAATGGAGAAGTGCAAGGGCACACCACATAAGGTGAAGCCAAGTCCCATTCAACCATTGAAACCCTTCCTAGATTTCCCTGGAACTCTCCAGAGTACCCTGGAGTTCTGATCTTTCTTCAGCATCAAGGGTTTCATTTAAAAAAGAGGAACTGGTTAAAAGTATACTTATCTTGATATAGGTTTTAACAGTCTCTTTTTAGTGGGATGGAAAGTTTTAACAGGTATACCCTTGCACTTTCTGGTGTTCCAATTTATATAGATGTTAAAGGTGGGGAAGAGGACTGTCTCAGTGCTCAACAAGGGAAATAGGCAGTAAAACACATTCTTTATATTGCTACTACTGCTGGGCTAAGGGTGCTAAACTGCTTGATACTATTGGATAAAGGCTTTAATCTAGAGTTAACAAAACTAGGCAAAAAAAATAAAGGATAAAAGGTAAGAGACTTGGACTTGTGAAAGCTAAGAGCTCAAGTGCACAAAACTAGAGTTACCAGGCTTGTATCTTTTCTTTATATATGCTACAGAGATGTGCACAGATCATATTGAATGGGCTAGCTCTAAACTAGTGTATAGTAAGCCAACCAATGGTGAAAAAGGAGTGGGGACCTAGAAATACATAAGGAGAATACAAGGTAATAATATCATAGTCTAAATTGTTCTAGTCTCTTGTGAAATATGAAATAGTGAAAAGGTGAAGGGATGAAATGGTGAAGATGTGAAGTAGTCATGTAATGTGACAATGTGAAGAGCTGAAAGGGTTTGGTAGAAATAATGAAAATAAAATAAAAATTATAACAGACAGGATGAGAAGAGTCAAGCCTAGTCATGGAGGTGGGACCTTATGACTCCTTTAAGGATATCACTTGGTTTCAAAGATTCTCCAGAGTAATCTGAAGGGTCAGAGTAAGCCCAAGGGCTTGAGCAGAGTGAGGACAATAACAAAGGAATGTTTATGTCAATATTTATACTGAGGTACAAAATACAGAGCTACAGTACTCATATCTTAGAAAGGCAGAACTATCTAAGAGTGTAGCAAAATAAAACAGGTGCAAACTTAGAAGCAGGGCAGATATCTAAATATCTAAGCAATAAATGGAGATATCAGGGGAGACGATGTCCAATTATGTCAGACTAAAACTGAGAAATAACAGGAAGAAGCAAGGAGAAACAAGAAACAGGAACAGAAATGGGAATAGCAACAGTAACTAAAAGCAGGATTTGAAATAGAGTTATATTGGAATAGTCTGGAGAAGGTAAAGTGAAACTGAGGTAGTACTTAACTAAAACAGAGATAGGGCTAGAAATGAAATTGGGTGGAGCAGGAGCAGAGGGCCAGGAAGTTTATACTAATGGGAGGTGGAAAGCATACATGCATAGCTGGGGTAAAATGGAATGGTAACAGAGGGCTGGAGTTGCCTGGAGGGGAGTCAGTGGGCTAGAGTGGCTTACTGGGTGCAAGAACCAGTCATAGGCTGGGTTGAAATTAAGTTGAAGATATGGGATATAATAGTAACCTATCTTATTGCAGTTATAGTACTTGCTGGAGAAGTAATTTGTGATCCTTTGTGTATTAATTTCTATACATATATTATGGTCTAGTTGTGGAGTGGTAATTGTGGGATAAAAAGGAATGAACTATGTTTAAGAGTTCTGGCATGAAATAAAAGCACAGAAGATCTATTATGGTGGTGATATTGGACATTATACAATAAAGCAATCTAACCCTAATCAAGGGCTTAATAGTGTTGATTTTGATATGAGAGTAAAGCAAGAGTAATATAGCAAGGAGCCCTAGTGAGACCACTATGCAGTAAAGATACAAGTACTCAAGACTGGGGCTTGAGATATGCTAAAGCTATAGTATTTATACAGTAAGAAAGAGTGCACAGATCAAGACCCTGATGGGAATGTTCCCACAGATCCTGAGGCACCATCAAATAGAAAAGAAGCACCCATGAGAATAGCCAATGGCTGAAAAGGAGCAGGGCTTCTAAAATGAAAGAAAAGTTAAAAAAAACAGAAAAGCAAACTATAATACTACCCTTTTTTTAGGTCTTGGATTCCAGACAAGACACAGCTAAAAATACAGCATCCATGTAATTTTCATATGGCTTGAACAGAATTTGAAACTAAAAGGGGTTTAGAAGAAAAAGTTATTGAGGTGCAGAGAAATGTAGCTTGTGAAATTCTTCAATAAGCTCTGGTGTGTTACTGAGATTTTCTTTTGTTTGCCAAGTGCAATCATTAACACCATAACCTGTCCAATAAACCAGATATTCCAGCTTTCTGTTTTTTACTCTAGAGTTGATGATGTAATCAACTTCATATTTTTCATGACCTTTTTTAGTAATAAGAATAGGATTGGGAGAGAGAATGTCTTGTCTGCATAATGATGGTAGATATGGTTTGATTCTTGAGATATTAACTGTAGAATGAATATACATTGTCTTGGGTAACTTTAGATAAACTGCATGAGAAATGACTTCTAAAATCTCAAAAGAACCAATCCATTTCTTGGACAACTTTTTGGTAGAATAGGGCAATGTTAGATTTTTTGTGAATAGCAGAACTTGCTGGCCTTTCTAATACTGTGGCACATTTTGCTTGTTCTGTTTTTCCATTTTAGTATGTGTTTTTTCTAATACTTCCTTTATTTTCTTGAAGGATTTTGACATATCTTAAAGGAAATGAGAGAATGGAGTGGTATTGGTGGGGGCTTCAAAACCCAGACAAGGATAATACATTTTAGTGATTTTAAAAGGTGATGTCTGAGTAGAAGTCAAAAAGAAATTATTGTAATAATATTTGGCCACCTTTAATCAATCTGCACAAGTTTTCTGCCTTTTAGCAATAAAGCTTCTTAAATATTGTTCTAATTCCCAATTTATTCATTCTATTTGACCATCAGTTTTCAGATGATAGGCTATAGAAATCTTTTGCTTGATCTGCAAGACTTCATTAAGCTATTTTGTGAATTTCAAAATAAATTGGGGACCACAATCTGAAACAATAGAAGAAGGAAGTCCATGTCTAGACCAGACATGATCTCTGAAAAGTTCTACAACATAAAGAGAAGAAAAAGAAGAAAGACATGGAATAAAAACCACTTCTTTGTGTTATATCCTGGACCTCTGATCCAATTCTGACCCTGTTCCAACCCAGCTTACAATTGGTCTTAGTATCTAGTAAGCTACTCTAGTCCTTTGACTTCCCTCCAGATAACTCCAGCCCTCCATCACCATTCCAGTCTGCCCAGCTATGCATATATGCTTCCCACCCCTCAGTGTTATATACTTCCCCAGGCTTCCACTCCCATTTCACCCCATTTTGCTTCTAGTCTATCTCCACTCCAGTTAAGTACTACTCTAGTTCCACTTTGTCATCTCCAGATCATCCTGGTATAACTCCATTACTGTTCCTGTTCTTAGTTACCATTACCATCATTGTTACTATTCCTGTTCCATTCCTGTTCCTTGATTCCCCCTTTTTCATCCTGTCACCCTTCAGTTTCAGTCTGACATGATTGGACATTGTCTTTCCTGATATCTGTTAAAACTTTCCATTCTTCTTAAAGAGACTGTTAAAACCTATACCAAGATAAGTATACTTTTAACCAGTTCCTCTTTTTTAAATGAAACCCTTGATGCTGAAGGTAGATCAGAACTCTGGGTACTCCAGAGAATTCTGGGGAAATCTAGAAAGGGTTTCAATGGTTGAACAGGACTCGGCTTCACCTTATGGGGTGCACCCTTGCACTTCTCCATTGTCCTGATTTACATAGATGTCAGGGTGGGTAATAAGGCTGTCTCTATGCTCAACAGGAGGGACAGGCAGGACAAGGAGAGTCAAGCCTAGTCATGGGGATGAGGCTTTATAACTCCTTTGAGGATATCGTGTAGTCTTGGAGGTATTCTGGAGTAACCCGGAGGGTCAGAGTGAGCTCAAAGGCTTGTGCAGAGTAAGGATGACAACAAGAGGGTTCTGGTGTTTTTGTCAATATTTGTACTGAGGTACAAGATACAGAACTACAGTACTTATACCTCAGAGAGGCAGAACTATCTAGAAGTGTAATGAAATGAGACAGGTGCAAACTCAGAAGCAAAGCAGATGTCTAGATATCTAGGAAACAAATGAAGATATTAGGAAGACAATGTCCAATCATGTCAGACTGAAACTGAAGGGTAACAGGATGAAACAGGGGAGAGCAAGGAACAGGAACAGAACAGGAATAGTAACAATGATGGTAATGGTAGCTGACTGGGAATGGTAATGGAGTTATATCAGGATGGTCCGGAGATGATGAAGGGGAACTAGGGTAGTACTGAACTGGAGCAGAGATAGACTGGAAGCGGAATAGGCAGAGTGAGAGCAGAAGTCTGGGGGAGCATATAATGCTGAGGGGTGAAAGTGTACATGCATAGCTGGGAAAGACTGGAATGGTGACAGAGGGCCAGAGTTGCCTGGAGAGAAGTCAGAGGGCTGGAGCAGCTTACTAGGTGTGAAGACCAATTGTAAGCCAGGTCAGAATGGGGTCAGAATTTGGGTCAGAGGTTCAGGATATGACATAAGGGCTTCTATATGTAATTCTTCTGGAATAAATATTTGTTTTCTGTTGTTTAAATAAACTTGCTGTTATGAACTATAATACCAGGGAGAAGAAAGGGATAAGTCCACTAATGCTTGTTGTACATGAGAAAAGAATAAAAAAGAAAGAGAAACAACACATTGGAAAATATGAGGAGGAAGCATGATGATTTGTTTGTTTGGTTCCAGTTTATTATTGAAATGGTCTTGTCTGCAGGAAAGAGTATCCACTCATCTGTTAGAGAAACCTGGTTTATAACACATTTTGAAATTGAATTCAGCCAAAGTGGCCTGCCACCTGGCCTGTCACAGTGAAAGATCCTGCAGTTTCTTTCAATACTCCAAGTTTTTGTGATCTGTCCAGATCTCAAAGGAGTCTCTACCAATTAAATAATGATGTCAATTGCACAAAGCATGAATGACCACAAGTAATTCTTTGTCATATATGGGATAATTCAATTCAGCTGCATTTAAAGAATGAGAAATATATGCTGCTGGCTGCCATAAACCATCTTCTTGTTGATAAGACAAGATAGCACCAATAGTGACATCTAATGCATTTGTTTTGAGTTGTATGGGTTTAGATGAATCAGAATAACACAAAAGAGGTTTGGATGTGAGAATAACTTTGAGATAATCAAAGGCTGTTTGACATGCTGATATCCATTCAAATTGAATATCCTTTCATGTAAGGGAATTAAGGGGTCTTGCAATGTTTGTGAAGTTTGGTACAAATCTTCAATAACAATTTGCTAATCCCAGAAATGCTTGAACTTGCTTGACTGTTCTAGGAATAGGCCAATTCTTCACTGCACTAGTCTTGTTTAGTTGCATATTGACCCCCTTTTTAGATACAACCATGCCCAAATAATCAACTTCTTCTTGGGCAAAGTGACACTTAGATGGTTTGAGAAAAAGGTCATGGTCATATAGACAATCCAATACTTTTGCAACTATTTCCAAGTATTGGGTTCAGTTTTTGTCCTTTGTGAAAATCATAATATCATCAATATAGATTACCACATGTTCCCACATATCATGGAAAATATCATTGACCATCACTTGAAAAGTACTCAGCAAGTTGCACATGCCAAAATACATTACCAAAGGCTCAAAAGCCCCTATAGGCATGGTAAACACCCCCTTCCATTCATTACCTTCCTTCATTCTAATGTTATTGTAATCCCATCAGAGATCTAGAGTGGTGAACATATCAGCTCTGTTTAACCTATCAATTAGTGTTGATATCAAAGGTAATGGATAATTGTTTTTAATGGTATAATCATTTAAGTAGTGATAATTGATTATCATTCTTTTACCACCATCTTTCTTGCTGATAAAGAATACTGGAAATGTCTGTGGAGATTTAGATGATCAAATGTAACCTTTTTTCATCTCTTTATTTATGAATTCTTGTACTTCCTTCATTTCTACTTCTGAAAAAGGAATGATATGATCTTTTTTTGGTACAAAGTTTTCTTTTAACTCCACTACATGATCCCAAGGCTTTCTGGTTGGCATGTGTTCCAATTTGTGTTGTGAAAATACAGAAATAAATTCCCATAATTTCTTCAGTACTTTTTTCTTTAGTTGCAATGTTTCTTCTTCTGTTACTTGTCTGGATATGAGATGAGTTTCACAATCTGATAAACATCTGGGAAAATCAATTTTATTCTTAACCCAATCTATTTCTGGATTATGCTGTATGAATAAATTGTATCCTATAAGAAGATCCAAAGTTTCTACAGATGAAACATAAGCATTAATATATTCATAATGCCACTTTCCATTTTTTCCTTTTATGGCTATATAAATAACAACATAGTGAGCAATTTTTCCAATATTACCCTCTGTTCCATCTGCATTATACACTGTTAAGGATTTAGGCATGTCTTTTTCATACAAACTGTGCTTTCAAACAAATTTTTGATTAATGAATATTACTGATGCTTTAGAATCCACTATTGCAAAGGTTAATCCATATGATTCCATTTTCAAACTGTTTTTTCCCTAACTTCCCTGTCAATCTTTACACTTACCCCTAATTCATTGCATTCTTTTTAATTAAATAATTTGGCTAGATCTTTTCATTCTTCACTTTCTATTACAAATAAATGTCTGTTAATATTGTCCAACAGAATTAAGCACCCTATGTCTGGGGCCACACTCAATTGAGACACTGTTATGGATCAAGGAACTTGATTCCATTTTATAGTATAAACACAAAAAAAAGAAGAAGCAAATAATTTACATACCAGAACTTCAGCTACTAGCCTTGCTGAATCCCTTAAACTTTTTCCACCACCCTCTTCTGCTTCTATTCCATCTCAAAGACATCCTGGAAGTAAGCCCTTGCTTTATTCATACTTTTTCATGAAGCTGCCAGGATTTCTTGAAATCTTGCAGCATCTACCATATTGTAAACCAGTTCAAGAGAAACTGGTTCTGCCATTTGCCAACTGTTTGCATCTGGTGGCAAAAAGTCTGAGAATCTAACAGGCTGTATATACTGAGCCTGTGCACCTTGTTGCCTCTGTTGCTGTCCCTAAGGCTGGGGACCCTTGCCAAAATTGTTCAAGGGCTGCAGTGCTACTAAGTTAAAAACTCTCTTGCAATCTCTTGCAAGGTGCCCTGGTTTTCCACATTTGAAACAGGTGTGGACCTGCATTGCTGCCTGGCAATCTATCTCCATGGGTACACCATGCCCAGGTTGAGTGCCAACTGCTGTAAAATGAAAGGGAGGAGATTGTTGCAGATTAGGAGTATATGTGGGCCAGTATTGATTGTTTGAAGGATAACAAGGAGCTTGATACTATGGAGTAAATCTGGAAGCTGACCTTTCTATAGCCATTCTTTTGAAGGCTCTCCCTATCATGTGGCACTGCTCTGCAAAGAAAATGTAATCTTCCTTTATCCCCTGCATGCAGGCCTGCTAATATATGTGGTATTGTACCTGTTTTCTCATCAGCTTGAGGGCATGATTGTCACTAATCTCCATGTCTCTTCTAAGGACTTCAAAGTCTTGAAGGTATTCATCAATTGATAAAGTGTAATGTAAACCTTCCAGCTTCTTCAATGCTTTGTGAGTTAGTTTATTGATGTGGAAATAGTTTTGAAGCTCAATTGTTATTCTAGTGAAATCTGGCCATGCTGCCAGTCCCAACTGCTCCCATACTTCTTTTGCATTCAACCAATACTTCTGCTCTGCATCCCTGAATCTTTCCAGAGTAATTTGTGCAAAGCTCTTGGCCCTTTCTTCCAACCTTGATAATACTGCCACCATTAACTCCTGGTTATTCTTCCACCTTTGTTTGTCTGCCCATACTGACAGCAAAGCATACCATTTCCTCCATTTCTTCTTCTCACCACTTTATTTCCCCAGATCCACTATCTTCTTTGATCCTCCTGTCTGTGTAAGTTCTTTGACCAGTATTCTGATCAAATATCCACTGTTTCCATGTGAAGTTATCCCACTCTGTGTAGGGATCAATGGCTGGAAGCATTGCTGTGGTCTTTAATAAGGGGTTAGGGTATACCTGGGCTGAGATACTGGTTCTGATTGCTGCTGTGGTTGCTGGAACAAGATTGACCTGAGCTTGGTTAATTCTGGCTCATTTGATGAGCTTGTGTAAGGGTCAAAGTTCAACAGGTTGGACTGCTGTCTGTGGAACTTGAGAGACTTTTTTGAGTATGTGAGAAGGACAGAGTGAATTTAACTGATCTAAAGCCACTACTTTCCAATCTCTTCCTCTTTTTGCAGTGAAATCCCTTTTAGTTTGTTCATCAAAGATATCAAATCTCTTTTAAAATGATTGTCTTCTGAACTTGTCATCTTCAAACCCTAGTACTGACTCAAAGATAAACTCCCTCAATTGCTCTTTGTGTCCCCAAGAGTATTCTTTCTTCATGAAATATTTTCTGCTATGTAAGCCCTTGACTAGTAGTGGTAGTCTTGAGCAAGTGTTATGGTGGCAATATTGGATATTGTATGATAGAGCAATCTAACCCTAATCAAGGGCTTAATAGTGTTGATTTTGATATGAGAGTAAAGCAAGAGTGATATAGCAAGGAGCCCTAGTGAGACCACTATGCAGTAAAGATACAAGTGTTTAAGACTGGGGCTTGAGACATGCTAAAGCTACAGTATTTATACAGTAAGGAAAAGTGCACAGATCAAGACCCTGATGGGAATATTCCCACAGACCCTGAGGCACCATCAAATGGAAAAGAAGCACCCATGAGAATAGCCAATGGCTGAAAAGGAGCAGGGCTTCTAAAATGGAAGAGAAGTTAAGAAGAACAGAGATAAAGAACATGTGCAAGGCATGAGGCTAACCCTATATCCTGGGCCTAGACTTGTCATGTGACCTGTCATGTGACCTGTCATGTGCACTGATAATATAAAAGATTAGATAACCACATGGTGAAGATAAGATAAGGTCACATAATCAAAAAATGAAAAAGTGAACTATAACAAGATCTGGTGTTGCAGGCAAGCAGGATGTTCAATTGCCACCTTTTTGTAGGCCCAGCCTATGGCTTGGAACTATCTGTACAGATTTCAGTACTGGGCATTCTTCATGCCAGCTAATAATACTTGAATATAGATTTTATAATTGATGGACTTCTTTAGCAATTCCACAGCATATTCATTATCTATTTTGGCCTCTCTTCTTAATATCTCAAATTTGTTCAGGAATTTGTCAATCTGTCCTTCTTATTGGCAGAAGCAGGTGAGTTTCTGGAATGCTTTTTGTGTGAGCTCACCAATTCAAAAGTGATCCTTGATCTTCTATTATAGGCCTAATCATCTGGGCCAGGCAGCTGTGCCCTTGATAGCATCATTAGGATTCCCTTGTGCATCTATAGCTGGTTTGTCTTCAGCTTTATTATATTTTTCCATGGTTAACTGTGCAAACTCCTGTGTTTTTTCTTTTATTCATAATAAGACTATAACTGCCTGGAGGTGGTTGGATCTCCAATTCTGTTCATGCACCCATAGCTTTATCTTGACCCACCACAACCTCCATGTGGCCTGTTCTCCATTCTAGTCTCCAGGGTCAGCTATCTTCTTGGTAATGTCATTTTTTGTGCTTAAATATAGGTCATCTACTTTTTTGACAAGGTCATTAACAGAGTATCTGTTGTTTTCACCTGACATCTGGGGGGGGGATTATTGACTGGGTAAGCAGAGAGGGGTGAGGGTGGAGGTTTCTTGATATGAAAATTGTTCATTGCCAGTATGTTGACCAAGTAGTAGTCTAGTGCAAGTGTTATAGGAATTAACTTCTGTATTTCCAGGATAAAATACTAGGTGGCTGCATAGTGGTCCTTGATGGGCATAAACAGATCCTTAGCTCATTAATGTCTGGGCAGAGCTAACCTGGCAAAAGTAAAGAAGAAGAATAAGTGATAAGTCAAAGAGTTTATACTAAGGGAAAATCACTAAGAAATTCAAATGCACTAGACTAGGGATGTAGCTAGCTAGCCAAGGTCGCCTATATATTGCCATGAACAGACCATAGGATTCTGTCTATTTAATAATAAGTATAAGGTGAGCCAGAATCTAAGTTGATAATGATAGATTAATAATATTCTTTAAGTACTGGTAATAAAAAATAAGGGGAATGAAAATAAAATAGTATATCATAACAATATTGACTACTGGATGGATGTGAATATTAACTGGTAATTGCAGTTTAACTGCATTTGGCATAATATCAATAATCTTGTATGGTTCAATTCATTTTTGTGAAAGCTTTTTAAAAAGATAGGGAAGGGAAAGATGATCTGTGGACAACCAGATTTTCTAACTAATCTGGTATTCTGATGCATTGGATCTCTTCTTTTCTGCCTCTTTAATCATTCATTCCTTTGCTTTTTTCAATAAACCTTGTATTTGCTCATGGAATTTTTCCATTTCTTTTGCAAAGGAATATGAGAGTTCTGCCTCAAAACCCAGATGTGGTATGAATCTCTTTGTAATCACAAAGGGTGTGAATTGGATGGCAATAGAGAATGCATTGTTGTGAGAAAATTCTGTTAATTTTAATCAATCTGCCCAGCTTTCCTGTTTCTTGGCTATAAAGGTACACAAGTATTGCTCCAACTCATGATTTATCCTTTCTGTTTGCCCATCTGTTTGGGATTGAAAAGAAGTAGAAAGTTTTTGATAAATGCCAAGGAAGTAGCACAACTCTTGGGTAAAAGCAGAAGAAAACTGTGATTCCCAATCCAAAACAATTGACAATGGAAGTCCATATTGACACCAGACATGATCCCTAAATAAGGCTGCTAAATCTGCAGAAGAAGTAGTGATAAAACATGGAATAAAAACTACATTTTTTGAAAAGTGGTCAATAACTACCAGAATTGCATCATATTCTTTTGACTTTGGTAAATTAGTTATAAAGTCTGTAGAAATATCAACCCATGGTTTTGAAGGAATTAGTAATTTGCACCCTGCAGCATATCTTTTCCACTCTTTATTCCCTGCAGAAAAGAATTATTCCATCTATGACAAAGAATTGTTGGCTATAATTTGCACACTCAAAGACTGGTGTTATCTTTTTATTGATCAGATGGACTTTGAAATATAGATGGATCATCAAGCTTTGAAGCATTGGTGGAAATTACAAGACCTCTCTGCTTTCCAAGCCTGTTGGATAGAAACTCTTATGGAATATCAGTTTACCATTGTTTACTTCCAATAGATACATGGACATACTCTCTAGATGCATTGACCATGGTAATCTCATTGAGGAACCTAATAAACAAGTGGTGGTTCTTCCCCCATCCTGTTTCCCCTCTATTTTCTCCCATGTTCACCATCTTATAAATATTTTTCTTTTGGATATCATTACTGCCACTACCTCCCTCCTTCAGAATGACATGCCAGGTCTGTGTTATAATGCAGATGAAGGCTATTTAGTTCATAGTGCCATCAACACCATTTTTATTCCAGAAGAATTGCAAATGGAAACACTAAGACTGTGTTATGATTCTCCCATTGCAGAACATGGAGGACAATAACAAACTCTGCATTTATTAAAACAATTCTTTTACTGGCCAGAACAAGAAAAAGACACTTACACATATATTAAAACCTGTCAAGCATGCTTTCTCACAAAGGGTTCATAAAAAGCACCAGCAGGCAAATTATTACATTGACCATTCATCAAATAGGAAAGAACTGCCCTAGTGGCAATATCTAATGTATTGGTTTCAATGTATACTGGTTTGAATAAATCAGGGTAGACCAGGAAAGGAGCAGAACTCATAATGTTCTTGAGAGTTACAAAGGCCTTTTGTTGCTGACCTTTCCATGCAAAGACTTTGTCCTTTTTGATAAGATCATTTAAAGGACAAGCTAAGTTAGCAAAACTTTGAATAAATCATTGATAATAATTTGCCAATCCCAAAAAGGCTTGAACTTGTTTAATTGTGTAGGGTATAGGCCAATCCTAAGTTGCTTTGACCTTATTCATCTACATCTCAACCCTGTCTTTAGATACAACCATCTCTAAGTAGTTCAACTTTTCTTGCATAAAGTGGCATTTGGATGGTTTCAAGAACAAATCATTGTTTTGCAGCTGTTGAAGTACTTGACAAACTAGCTGCACATGTTCCTGTTTAGATTTTTCTTTTGAAAAAATAATGATGTCATCATTGTAAACCATAATGAAAGCCCATAAGTCATGGAATATATCATTAACCATGATTTAGAATGTGCCAGAACTATTGCACATGCTAAAATACATTACCACAGGTTCAAAAGCTCCTATTGGCATGATAAATGCTCCTTTCCATTCATCTCCTTCTTGTAAACAAATGTTGTTGTACCCCCAATGCAGATACAATGTGATAAACAAATTTGATTCTTTGAAATAATTAATCAATGTAGAAATCAAAGAAAGTGGATATGAATTTTTGATGGTTCACTCATTGAGGTATCTGTAATCAATTACCATGTATTTACCTCCATCCTTTTTTCCAATCAAGAGCACTGGAGATATTTGGGGTAACTTTGATGGACAAATATATCCTTTACTTGTTTCTTTGTCAATGAAATCCTGTACTTTTTTCATTTCTGTATCTGAAAGAGGAATGATGCAACCTTTCTTTGGAGTAAATCCTTCATTGAGGTTCACTGCATGGTTCCATGGTTTTCTGGTTGGCATTTATTCTGAACTTTTTTGTAAAAAAATATTCAGGAATTCCCAAAATTCTCTTGGTACTTGTTTTTTAAGTTCTTGTAGTTTCCAAGTTCTGTTTGTGACTATGTTGCTTTCTTGGTTCAGCAACATAATTGTCTTTTTCTTCCAGTCTATAATGGGATTATGTTTTTTAAATCAATTATATCCAATAATAAGGTCCAAATTCTCCAGAGTGAAAACTAAAGCAGTGATAACTTCATTATGCTGCTGATCTTGTGCATCTACAAAGCTAATGCAAAGCTGTACTTGATCCCTTAGCTAACCTTCTCTTTCTTTAGTACCATTCACATTGATTACCATTACTTGTTGGGCTAATCTTGTAAGTCCATATCTTGTCACAAATCTTTTATTAACAAATGTGACTACTGCCCCTGAATCTAGTAAAGCAAAGTTTGTTCCACACTTTATCCATGTTTGTATTTTTTTTTCCTTTTATCTGTGTTTTCAACACAAACTTATCTCATGCTACTAAAAAGTTATTTTCAAGGGTTTTATAAATATCTGTTAAGGGTGAACTTGTTATAAAGTGACACTTTAGCACCAGAATGGGTCATGTGACATCATGTGATTGTGCACAAGGAAACCCTTTTTTGGCTTAATTCTAGTCTGTGGTTCATTTTTATAAGAGTATTTATTATTTCCTTTTCCAGTAGTGATCATGTGACTGTTAGTTATTTGACATGGATCTTTCAGGGATTTTTCCTGGGATTGCCCTTTTTCTTATCTCCATGGATTACATTTTAGATTGGATCTGAATCTGGATCTGATTTCTAAATTCATCTATGGCAGAGATTACTATTCTTATGGTGCAGGTATCTCTAATCCTATGCCTCTATTCTAGTTATGCTTCTCTTCCATTCTCCCACATCCACATAATCTCTTGCCATACTCCTCATTTTCACTCCATATTTACCATTCTCTTCTATTTATGTTCCAGGGCTTGGAGTTACCAGATTAGATAGCATATGTACTTAGTTAGCAGTAGTCCTTTTCAATATATAAGGAACAAGGATGTAAGGGCTGGCTCTCCAGTCTTCATTACTTGAGCCTTGAACTTTCACAAGTAATTCCTTAGGGATTCTTCCTTAAGACCTGGCTGACATGCATTCTTTGCATAAGGGCTTGCTTCTACTACTGAATAAGAGTGACTTATTCTAATTCTAACCTCATCTTAAGGTGCTTCTTCTACTATGCAAGCTTTTGTGGCTAGTGACTCTAACTAGGCTATGATAAAAGGAAGGAATGAGCCTAGTCAAGACTGTGAAGGGATAAACCCCAGCCAGGCCTTAAGAGAAAACCTTCAAGAGATTACTTGTGAAAGCTCAAGGCTCAAGTAATAAAGACTGGGAAATTAGCCCTCTATACTCTTGCCCTTATATATTGTAGGCCCTGGTGCACAGACCAGGCTGACTAAGTACATGAACTACCTAATCAGGGAATGCCCTAAACCCTAGACTTATAAATAGATGAGTAAGCATAGAGCAGATATTAAAGAGTGCTATTAAAAAAAGATGCAGATATAAGAGAAGAATGAAAGAAAAGTGAACTGTGAAATGGAAGTGCAGGGTCAGAGGTGCTGTACCCATAAGGACAGGAATCTCTGCCACAGATTAGATCTAGGTCTAGATTCAGATTCCAGATGAAATTTATAAAAATAAGATAGTGGGCAGTTTCAGAAAAGATCCTGGGAAGATCCAAGTCAGGTAACTAACTGTCACATGACCACTGCTGGAAAAGGGAAATAATAAATAACTTTTAATAGGATAAACCATGGACTAGAATTAAGCTGCAAAAAAGGTATCTTGTACATGATCACATAATGTCACATGACCTGTTCTGGTGCTAGAGTGTTACTTCATAACACTAGCTGGGATTCATTTCTTTATAGTCTTGACTAGGCTTATCTATTCTTTTCCCTTGCCTAGTTAAAGTCACTAGTACAAAAGCTTATTCAGTAGAAGAAGCATTCTCAGATGGGGTTAGGATTAGGATGAGTTCTAGCAGCAGTAGCAGCAAGCCCTCATGTGAAGAGTGCATGTTAGAACTGCAAATAGTAATTCAAGAATTTTTTTTTCCTTTTTTAAAGGAATTAAGTACCAGTTGATTACCTCCAGCC
>JBBPKN010000735.1:7970-30093 GCA_038089275.1 Pulveroboletus cf. rosaemariae
TTTACTTTTTCAAATTTTCATCATGTGACCTTATCTTATCTTTGCCACATGATTATCTAATCGTTTATCTTATCTAGTCACATGATGGGTCACATGACAGGTCTGGACCCAGAGCATAGGGTTAGCCTCATGTCTTTAGCCTGCTTTTTATTTCTATTCTTCTTTACTTCTCTTTTATTTTAGAAGCCTCACTTCTTTTCAGCCATTGGCTATTCTCACAAGTGCTTCTCTTCTATTTGATGGTGCCTCAGGGTCTGTGGAAGATTTCCCATCAAAGTCTTGATCTGTGCACCTTTCTCTACTGTATAAATACTGTAGCTCTAGCATGTCTCAAGCCCCAGTCTTGAATACTCATAACATCTAGTACAGTGTCTTGATACTCATTTACTTGCTTTACTCTTATATAAATTGACATCACTAGCCCTTGATTAGGGTTTATCACTTTTCTATACATCATCTAATATTGTGACTGCAACACATATTCAAGATAGACATTAATGGAAAGCTGCCTTTATTACTTACAAGATATCATATCCCATACCTCTAATCCAATTCTGACCCTATCCCAACCTGGCTTACAATTGATCCTTATACCTAGTAAGCTACTCTAGCCCTCTGACTCCCCTCCAGACAACTTCAGCCCTCTGTCACCATTTCAGGCCACACCAGCTACACATGTATGCTTCTCACCCCTCTGTCAGTATATGCTCCTCTGGC
Source organism: Pulveroboletus cf. rosaemariae (assembly GCA_038089275.1). Lineage (NCBI taxonomy): Eukaryota > Fungi > Basidiomycota > Agaricomycetes > Boletales > Boletaceae > Pulveroboletus > Pulveroboletus cf. rosaemariae. The sequence goes on from JBBPKN010000735.1 coordinate 8,688, forward strand.
CCTCTGCTTCTGCTCTGCCCTATTCCATTTTTAGTCTATCTCTGCTCCAGTTAAGTACTACCTTAGTTCCATTTCATTATCTCCAGACTGTCCTGGTATAACTCTGTTACTGTTCCCACTCTCAGTTACCATTACCATCATTGTTACTATTCCTGTTCCATTCCTGTTCCTTGCTTCCCCTTGTTTCATCCTATCACCCTTCAGTTTCAGTCTGACATGATTGAACATTGTCTTCTCTGACATCTTCATTTGTTTCTTAGATATTTAGACATCTGCTTTGCTTCTGAGTTTGCATCTGTCTCACTTCACTATACTCCTAGATAGTTCTGCCTCTCTGAGGTATAAGTACTGTAGTTTTGTATCTTGTATCTCAGTAGGAATATCAACATAAACACTTCCTTGTCTTTGTCCTCACTCTGCTCAAGCCCTTGGGCTCACTCTGACCCTCTGAGTTACTCCAGAGAATCTCTAGGATCAAGTGACATTCTTGAAGAAGTTATAAGGTCCCACCCCCATGACTAGGCTTGACTCTCCTCATCCTGCCTGTTTCTCCTGTTGAGCACTGAGACAGTCCTCTTCTCCATCTCTGACATCTATGTAAATTGGAACATTGGAAAGTGCAAGGGCACACCACATAAGATGAAGCCAAGTCCCATTCAATCAATGAAACTCTTTTTAGATTCCTCCAGAGCCCTCCAGAGCCCTCTGGAGTTATGACCATCCTTTTGCATCAAGATTTTCATTTAGAAAAGAACTGGTTTTAACACAAGGGGCTTTTTGAACCCATGGTGATGTTCTTTGGTTTGAATAACTCACCCACTACCTTCCAGTGATTTATGAATGACTTTTTCCATGATCTGATTATCAAAGAATGGCTCATTATCTACATGGATGACCTCCTTATCTCTTCCCCTAATGCTAATATCCATCAGAAATAATCTGCCCATGTCCTTTAACAGATAGCAGATCTTGATCTTTATCTCAAACTGGAGAAATGTACCTTTGCTACCTTCTAAGTCAAATATCTTGGAATGATTGTCCATCCAGGCAAACTTGCCATGGACTTCATCAAGCTTGCTGGCATTTTACAATGGCTAACCCTCTCAAAAGTCAAGGATATCCATTCATTCCTTGGCTTTGCTAATTTCTACAGGCAATTTATTCCCAACTACTCTGCCATTGCTTACTTCCTTTTCAACCTTATCAAGAAAGCCTCTGTTTGGTCTTGGTCCTCCACTGCACAGAAAGCCTTTGACTCTCTCAAGGCTATCTTCCTCTCTTAGCTGATCTTGCAGATGCCTGACCTCTCTCACCCCTTTGTGATTGCCACTGATGCTTCTGCTTATGTCTCAGATGACATTCTTCTCCAGACAGATGGAAATGGGGATTGGCATCCCTGTTTTTATCTTTCCCAGCCATTTTCTGCTGCTAAGTGAAACTACAATATATATGACCACAAACTTCTTGCAGTTATTCATACTCTAAAAGCCTGGAGACAATATTTCCTTGGCCCCTTATCCTCCATTCAGGTGGATTCCAAGTACTAGGTACAAGAACAAGGGTATGTGAGAAATCACAAGATAGAAGTAGCATAGAGAAAAAAATAATGGGAAGTATGCTACTTTATAGTACAGTGAGTAAGGTTCAAGTAAAGCCAACTATAGTAATCATGCTGATGAATGATGAGTAAGGTATCCATGTAGAAATGGATGGAAAGTGATGAAATGATTATGAGTCAGCTGATTAAGAGATAAAACATCCAGGCAAAGAATGCAACAAAAGAATGGCCTAGGCTGGGCTATTAGCATCTGGAGTACACAAAGAGCAGAAGCTATGATGAAAGCAAGAGAAAAGAGAGAAGAAAACAAGAAAATGTAACACTAAGATAAGAGCAAGAGAAAAGAAAAAAAAAGAAACAAGAAAATGTAACACAAAAAGATGTTTCATGATAGAAATAAGGGAATTTATTTGTGATGGTAGGGTTTATATATGCTGCAGGCTAATTAGTGACATAAGAGTGACATAATATATTACTTATCTAAGATATATAATTATCTTACAGCACTTTAGAATCCAATTGTTATAATTTTATTTCATTTTCACCTGTTAAAACCTTTTTTAAATGGCTTAATGGCTTATACCCTTCTTGTTATACCAGTATAACCTGGGCTTAAACTCCAGAGGTCTCCAGCAAAGGGTCAAGATGGGTTATGCTGGTTGAAAAGAACTTGGCTTCACCTTATGTAATGTACCCTTGCACTTTACAATGTTCTAATTTATGAAGGAATTAATTATGAAGAGAATGGTACTCTTAACACTCAACATGGGAAACTAGGCAAGATAAGAAAAGTCAAGCCTAGTTAGGGGAGTGTGTTATAAACTGTAACATACTCCAGGGGTACTCTGAATAACTCCAGAGTAAATGGGGCTTGGCTTTACCTTATGTGGTGTGCCCTTATGCTAGTACCAAGTACCCCAATTTATAGAGGGGTCAGAAAAGAATCAGAGATTCAGGATAAGCCATAGGGCTTTTTACCAAGAGGTATAATGTTAAGTCATGAGGCAAGTCATGAGACTTAGTGTAGGATATGATGTCAAGTTATGAAGCAAGAGGGGGTCAAAGATAATCATAACATTATATTATGGTTGATATTTAAACTAAAACTAAATAATAACAGAAAGAGATGAGAAAGAAAAAAACAGGAACAGTGTTATAAATGAATAGTTTGCTAGCAGAAGAGTCACATGACAACACATGACCATGAGACTTTGTAGCCAAACAAGGATAAACCCTAGGATATGGTTAAGTTGTTCTTTAGAGTTTTCCTTGAATTAAAGGCACAGCTTATGGTTAAATCTAGTATCTCAGATAATAGATTATTTCCATATCTAATTTCCAATGAATCTGGATCTAGATCTAGATAAGGGTCAGATCTAATCATAACAGATCTCTAAATGGGATCTTCTTGGCCTCATAATTAAGGGCATGGTTTAATCTTCACTTACCCTGAGATTCTTAACTTCCATTTCACATAGCCTCTTCATATATACCCCTATCACATGGCCCATTGGTCATACTCTCAGTCAGCACACCCTATGCCCACTTACTATATTTAGTGTTACTGTTACAGTGTCAATCTCTGAATGACCTGTCCTAATTCTAAACAGTCTGCCTTGAGAGGGTACATCAGTTTCATTGTCGGATTTGGTTGGAATAGAGTGAAGAGTGGTGTAATGGACTCAGGGTAGCAAGGCCTGAGGAGCCATAGCACAAGTTAGGAGGTGAAGGCCTTTATTGGCAAGGCACTAGACAATGTACAAGATGGCAAGCTAAACAAGTGGTTAAGGCTGGGGAGCCAAAACCAAAGAACTACCTGCTATTTATACTAAGTCCAGATGCACACAGACCATCTCCAGGGCATAGGGAAATACTAAATAAGGAAATAGGGCATAGGGTGTGCTTACTGAGAATATGACTAATGAGCCATGCAGATCAGGTGTGTGGAATGGAGAGGCTATGTAGAATGGAAGCAAGGATCTAGGGTCAGTGAAGATTAGACCATGCCCTCAACCATGAGGCCAAGGAGATCCCATCTGGATCTCTGTCACAGATCAGATCCATCAATCTAGATCAGATGTCATCTAGATCTAATTAGAAGATACCTTTATCTGAGATGCTAGATCCAACCCTATAAGCTGTGTCCCAAACCCAAGGGGAAACTCTGAAGAACAACTCAACCATATCCTAGGGTTTATCCTTGTTTGGCAATAAAGTCTCACGGTCACATGCTTGTCATGTGACTCTTCTGCTAGCAAATGTTATGTTTGTAACAGTTACCCTATGCCCCAGAGATGGTCTGTGCACATCTAGGATAGGTATAAATAGCTAGTAAGATACAGTACAAGGTTTCTAGCCTTAACCACTTGTTATTATATTGTCTTTGTTCATACTCCTAGATAGCTTTTGCCTATACTGTTATGAAGTGACACTCCAGCACTAGAACTAGTCACATAACATCACATGATCATGCACAAGACACTCCATTTTGAGCTTAACTCTAGTCTATGGTCTAGTTTTCTTAAGAGTATTTATTATTCCTTTCCCTCAGCAGTGGTCATGTAATCATCAGTTACCTGACATGGATCTTCCTGGGATCTTCCCTGGAACTGCCCTCCATCTAATCTCCATGGATCTCATCTGATTTGGATCTGGATCTGAATCCTAGATGCATTTGTGGCAGATCTACAGATTGGATCTCATTTGTGGCAGAGATCTCCATCCTCATGGTGCAAGCACCTCTGACCCTGCATTCATTTCCTAGATACTTCTCTTCCATTCTCCCATATCCACATGGCCTCCTATCATACTCTTTATTTCTGCTCTATGCTTCCATTCTTACTTATCTATTAGGGATTAGGGCATTTCCTGATTAGGTAGCACATGTACTTAGTCAGCATGGTCTGTGCACATTCCCAGTAATATATAAAGGCAAGGGTAGGCAAGCTGGGATTCCCCAGTCTTGCTTACTTGAGCTTTGGTTTAGTCTTGCCTCTAAGGAATTACCCCTTTCACAGAGTATTCATAAGACAACACCCCTATAGCTTTTACAAGTGATCCAATAACCTTTGGGTTAGGTTGATTCATCTTTGCATCCATTATCTAGTTAGAGGTCACTAGTCCAAAAGCCCTAGAACAGAAGACAAAAAGGCACTCACCAAGGCCTAGGTTAGGGTTTAGTCAGTTCAGCACATCTGCTTGTGCTTCATATACAAGGGTTGTCCCTGGACACTAGTGTGAATGGCTCCTTAGGCTTTGCTACTCTAAATCCACACTACCCTTCTTCTATTCAATCTGAATCTGATACTGAAACCATTGTACTCTCTTAAGGCAGATCATTTAGAGTTAGAACAAGTTATACAAAGTCTAACACTATAACAAACAGGAAGTAAGATTGGAGAAACTAGGGAGTTATATTGGAATATTATGAAGTTAATGTAGGTAAAGTTGTAATCAACATTAGATAGGAAGGGACAAAGGTAAAAAAAATCATGAAATATGTAGCTTAAAGCATAAAAGCACCTGGAGTTGCACTAGAGACAAAGTGGAGTTGACTTATTGGCACAGGATATAGAGTGGGGCCTTATGATTCCTTCAAGAATATCATTTAGCCCCAAAGATTCTTTAAAGTACTATTAGTCATTGTTATAAATGTTGCAATGTACTCCAGGGGTACTCCAGATAACTCCGGAGTGGATGGGGCTTGGCTTTACCTTATGTGGTGTGCCCTTATGCTAGTACCTAGTGCCCCAATTTACAGAGGGGTTGGAGACTATCAGAGTTTCAGGATAGACCATAGGGCTTTTCCCAACAAGAGGTATAATGTTAAGTCATGGAGTAAGTTGAGGGACTTAGGGTAGAGTATAACATCAAGTTGTAAGGCAGGAGGGGTCTGAGGGAATCATAACATCATGTTATGGTTGATATTCAAACTAAAGTACAAGATACAGAGCTACAGTACTTATACCTCAGGGAGGCAGATTATTTAAGGAGGGAATGGAGATATGAAAGGAGTTGTCTCATAAGTGAAGCAGGTGCCAATGCATTCTGGATATGAATGGAGATGTCAGAGGAGACAACATTGAATAATGTTAAACTGAAACTAAATGATAACAGGAAGAAGCATGGCACAAAGGAACAGGAACAGGAAGTGAGGTCAGAGGAACTACAGAGTTATATCAGAATGGTATGGAGTTAGCATAGGTAAAGTTGTAATCAATCATTAGGTAGGAAAAGACAGAGATAAAGGGAACTAGGGAACATGCAGCTTAAAGCATGAAAGCAACCAGAGTTGCACCAGAGACATAGTAGAGTTAACCCATTGGCACAGGATGTGATATTATTCCCCTCTTAAGGCCTGAACCTCTGAAGGCTGTGGAACACATGCTCTTGATGAATAAGTGAGCAGAGCAAGCATCAGGGTTTAGCTGGCCAGAAATCCATAAAAGCAAATACCATTCCAGAGACTTTCACACTAGTTCCTCTTATCATATCTTCATTCACTGACATTTACACCTGGTCTGATAAGCACCTGGAGGAGCACATTGAAGATGAAGAGGAGCTTGGTGACATGAAGTACACCAAGCAGAAGTGGCAGGGAAAAGTAAGGAAAGAGAAGGAGGCACAGAAAAAAGTGGAGAAGGCTTGGAAAAAAGTGGAGAAGGCTTAGAAAGCAGTAGTGGTGGTCTGGAAATGGGTGAGTACTGGAAATGTGGTCAGGACCTAGCACTTAAAACTGGCTTAGATGGAGGAGCTTCATCAAGCCCAGGTAGGGTCAAGTAGTGTCAATGACAAGAGAAGAGCAGAAGAGGGACTGGAGTGCCAGGTGGGCCTGGGCAAGTCAACATCATGCCTTGCCTGTATAAAGGCAAAGGTGAGGTGTGACTGCCCTGGCCAGGAGAAGCCAGAGAGAAAGCAGAGATGGAAGATGGGAGAGGAAGGGGTGCCCAATAGCAGGGCAGACTCAGAGGAGATAGAGGAGGATCTTCAGCAGGTGGCTGAGGGCTGTCACCTGATGGAGGCATTAATAAGGGAGGTGGGCAGGAAAGTATGGCAAGAGGTCAAACACAAGAACTGGCTGCTGGAGCAGCTGGTTGATATGTTGGGAAAGGCATGGGTGAAGGAGACCAGAGAAGCCAGGAGTTTGGGGAGCAAGGATGGGGAGGTGGACAAGGTGGTAGTGGAGCTGTCAGAACTTTGTGCAGAGGTTGGTGAAATTTCCATGGTAGACAAGGAGATCAAAAAGGCAATCTTAGAATAGATAGAGAATCTTGTGACTAGATCACTAGATCCACTACACAGTTGATTAATCATAAGATGGCCCAGGTTTGTCTGGATAATAGAGATGAAACTCCTCAATGATCTTGGAAGTGTGCCCTAATTCAGTGGTGTTATGCTAGGCCCAGGTAGGGACAGGCATAAACCTTGCTGTGAATAAAGAGGATGAAGCAAACCAAAGGTAAGCTTCAAGACAAGTGGAAGGCAACAAATGGAGTGTTGTGCCTTAGAAGTACCAGCTACACTCCCAGGGGTGTGCCAAGATCAGACACTGATGATTCTCTGGATAAGTGCCAGGACACAAGCAATGGATTCCCAGTATGTAGGTACAAGGAGCAGTGGAGATGTGAGGACTGTGAGGTGATCACAAGGTAGAAGTAGCATGAAGAAAAAGAGGACAGGAAGTATGCTACTTTATAGTACAGTTGAAGCAGAGATGAAATAAGTAATCATGCTAACGAATGATGAGTAAGGTATCTGTGTGGAAACAAATGGAAAGAGATGAAATGATTATGAGTCAGCTGATTAAAGATAGAAGGCCTGGGCAAAGAGGCATAACAAGAGAGCAGTCTAGGCTAGGCTAGAATGCAAGAAGAGTGGAATCAATGATGACAAATGAATAAAAGAGCACTTGAGGTGTGAGAAGAGCAGAAGCTAGGACAAGGGAAAAGGAAAAGAGAGAAAGAAAAGAGAAAACATAACATTACCCCCCTACTAGGGGTGGAAGACTCATGATACCTCAAAAGGCATTATACGAGGGCCCTGGGGAGCCAGTGATGTTGGCCCAGCCAACTTCATCAATGACATCATCATGGAAGTCATCATCAGTGTGATATGAAGGTAGAGGGGGTGACAGAGCTGCAGGAGGGCAGTGGTAAGAGCCCTGAGAGTGGCGGGATTCGCAGGAGCAGCAAGAGGAGCAGGAGGAACTGTGGGAGAACATGTGGGAGGAGCCACATGAGGAGAAAGAGGAGGAGGAGACAAGCAGGTCAACAACATGGTGTTGAGCTGGGTAGTAAGCTTGAGTATGTCCAGGGTACCAATGAAGGCAGTAGGGACATTGGTAGGAGGGGCAGTTGATGCAGATGTGGCCCAGGCAGCAGCAATGAAAGCACACTTCACGAAAGCAAGGGTGAGAGGAAGAAAGATGGCCATTACTGTGAAGGCCAGTCCATCAAGCTTTAGCATGTTCAAGTGCAGCAAGCTCATCATTGTCAAGAGAAGAGGAAGAGGCAGAGGAAGTGAAAGGGGTATAACCTCTGGCAGTGGCTAGCTCATGCATATAGTGGTCCAGATCAGTGAGGAATTTGCCCATGTGCATCTGATAGGTGAGGATCTCAATGTTGAAGAGAAGCTCATGGTGGATAGACATGATAAGAGCTTGGGCGAGGGAGATGCAAGCATGAGGGATGCAAGTGAGGGCAGAGGCCAAGAGAAGGAGATGGAGGAGCTGCATGTATATTTGATAAATGAGCCAGAGCAGCAAGAACATGTTGAGGTGTGAGCCGATGGGGACAGTGAAGTGGGAGTCCATGATATAAGTCATAACCTAATGGGAGTAATCAGGGGATGGGGTATCTTAACAAAGAGCATGTGCAGAGAGTGGTAGATTGATGCTAAGAATACCAGCGAACTGGGTATTGATGGCAGGAGGTGGGACCAGGATGGGAGTGATGACAGCAGAGCCAATGGTGATAGCAGGGGGTAAGGTTATGAAGTCCTCAGAAGGGAGCTCTGTAGTGAGCACAGAGAAAGGGAAAGAAAACATATCAGTAAAAGAAGATGGGGAGAATATGAGTGAGGGCTCATTAGGAATATCAGTGACAGGGAGTTGGGATGTGAATGGAGGTGGGGTGTCAAGGGGAGTGTTGCACAAACAGAACCCTTGATTGATGGTAAAGGTCATTGCTACTTTGGACAGCAGTTGGATTTCTTAGTGGGGTAAGGAGAAGGAAGAATGGATGGGGGGAAGTGGTGAGGGTGGAGGAGTTTATACTTGTCCAAAGTGGACTTGGAATGTTTCAGGTTCTGTTCCGGTTCCCAGAAGTCATCTTCTGCCAAGTATCCTTTCCAATGGATTAGGAATTGATGGTTATCCAGTGAACCTTGATGTTTTAATATCCACTCTATTTTATATTCCTTCTCACCTTCTATAAGATCCGGAGGGGGAGTGGGGAAGTTCTTTCTGTGAATGTTGTTTTTGCAATAGGGCAATAACAATGATACATGGAAAACTGGGTGAATCTTCCATGTGAATGGAAGGCAGAGGTGATAGGTGATGGAGGAAAGGACTTCTGTGATGATAAAGGGTCCTTCCTGTTTGGGAGAGAGTTTTGTATGAACAACAGCCCATTTCAAATTACAGGGGCTTCTAACCACACCTTATCTCCTTTGACAAATGGGGAGAAGGTGGAGCAGATACATGATGCCATAGTCTGGTGGGCTAGATCATGAGCAGTGAGTGCTTCATTGTGAGCAGCAAGGAGTGCCTTAGTGTGGTCAGCAACCACAGGCATTAGTGATTCATCAATGATAGAGGGAAGGGCACAGAGTTCATATCCTATTATGAGATAGAACAGAGATTGCCCAGTAATGGAGTGGGGGCAGCAATTGTGAACAAATTTGACATGGATAATGGAGTCAGCCCATCTGGTGGGGTTGGAACTGCAGTAAATGCGGATGTACATCTCAATTTCCTGGTTAACTCATTCAGTTTCACCATTGGATTGAGGATGATATGCAGTGGAAAGGGATAAATTGTACTCAAGGAGTTTTCCAAGCTCCTTAGCGAAGGCTGAGGCAAACTGAGGGCCTCAAACAGAGATGATCTTGTTATAAAGACCATATTGGAGGTAGACTTTGTGGAAGAAGAAAGTGGCAATACCCTCAGTGGTAATGGATTTCTTGGTAGGGCAAAGAATTACCCCCTTCATAAGCCTGTGGTTAACCACAACTAACAAGGCATCAAAGTCAGAGGACAGAGGGAGGTTGGTGATAAAATCACAAGAGATCTATTGGAAGGGGTGAGTGGTGGTGGAGCAAATAGGAGAGAGAGTGAGGTGAGAGGAGTGAGTGTTTGCCTTGTTTTGTTGGCAAACAGGACAACCAGCAACATAGTTGCAGACAAAGGAGGCAAGACCAGGCCACCAGAACTCAGCAGAGATGAGTTGTTGGATTTTGAGATAACCAGGGTGGCTGGCAGAGGGGTAGTTGTGACATCATTGGAGAATGGTGCAACAGAGATTAATAGAGGAAGGGATAAAGACATGGTTGCAGTAGGTAAGCAAACCATCAATTTCCTTCCAATCAGAGGTATGGGAGTGCAGGAATTTCTCATCTGTGGAGGCATCCTGTTTCTGTAGGATGGAGAGGCAGAGGGGATCCCCTTGTTGATGCTCTTTGATATGGGCAGAGAGGTTAGCATCGATAAGGGCAATAAAGAGTTCAGGTGGAAGGAGAGTAACTTCCTGGTTATCCTGGGAAGTGTCAGGACACAGGTTGGGATGACAGGAGAGGGCATCTGGCCTGGCAAGGGAGGTACCAGCAACATGTGAAAGTTGCAAGTTGAAATTGGCAATATCTAGAAGCCAGCAAGCTTGGTGGTGGTTAAGCTTCTGAGGGAATTTGAAATAAGTTAGGTTTTTGTGGTCAGTGAAAACCTGAACAGGGATAGAGGAGCCAAGGAGATATTGCCTCCAGGCTTTGAGAGTGCAGATGACCACGAGAAGTTCGCAATCATAGATGTTATAATTCTGCTCAGTAGTGGAGAACATCTGGAATAGGTAAGAACAAGGGTGCCAATCCCCATTCTCATCAGTTTGGAGAAGAATACCATCAGATGCATAGGCAGAAGCGTCAGTGGCAATGGCAAAGGGGCAAGTAAGATCCAGCATTTGTAATACCAGTTGAGAAAGGAAGATTGCCTTGAGAGAATTAAAGGCTTTCTGGGCAGTGGGGAACCAAGACCATGCCATAGATTTCTTGGTGAGGTCAAGGAGAGGATGGGCCATTGTTGAGTAGTTGGGGATAAATCACCTATAGAAGTTAGCAAAGCCAAGGAAGAAGTGAACATCTTTGACTTTGGAAGGAGTGGGCCACTGGGAGATGCCAGCAAGTTTAATGGGGTCCATGGCAAGCTTGCCAGGATGAATGATCATCCCAAGATATTCGACTTGGGAAACAGTGAAGGTGCATTTCTCCAGTTTGAGGTGAAGATCAAGTTCTGTCATCTGTTGAAGAACATGGGAGGTGCATTCCTGATGGGTGTCAGCATCAGGGGAAGAGATAAGGAGGTTGTCCATATAGATGATAAGCCATTCTTCAGTAATCATATCATGGAACAAATCATTCATGAATCACTGGAAAGTAGCAGGTGAGTTATTCAAACTGAAGAACATCACTGTGGATTCAAAAAGCCCCTTATGAGTAATGAAGGCAGCTTTCCATTGGTGTTTGTCTCAAATACGGACATTGTTATAGCTCCATTGGACATCAAACTTAGTGAAAAGCTGAGCATCACAGAGCTTGTCAATAAGATCAGAGATAAAAGGAAGGGGATAGGCATCGTAAATGGTGTGCTCATTAAGATACCTATAATCTTGACAGGGGCAGAGTTTACCATCCTTTTTCTTGACAAAGAAGAAGGATGATGCTTGGGGGGACTTGGAGGGGTGAATCTTCCCAGCTCGAAGATTCTCTTCAAGGAATGCTTCTGTGGCCTGTTGCTTGGGGAAAAATAAGGGGTAAACCTCACCAATCTTCAGAATGAACATGTTCTTCAGATTGATCTTGTGATCATATGGGTGAGAGAGCAGAAGGTGGTTAAGGGTTTTTGGAGTGTTGAAGAAAACCAATGAGAACTGAGAGTATTCGGAGGGAAGAGTTATTTTAGGTTTGGCCTTTTTGGCCTCAATGGCAAGCTCGGTGGATGTGGTGAGATGAGTAATGGTAATCTCAGGGAGGTAAGAGGAGCAGTGATCTAAGATCCTGCTAGAGTGGTGATCATAGAGTGAATTATTAATAAATTGCTTCAGGGTGACATAGTCTAGATAGTGGACTAAGAGTTTATTGTGAGGGATAATGATATCTTCGAGGAGTCCATCAAATCGAGGTTTGTGGACAGAATTGACATGATAAGTGTTGTTATCAGAAGGGGGGTCTGGAATAGTGAGCATGTTGGCCATCCAGTCAATGATGGGGTTCGTGGTCCAGAGCCATGGATGTCTGAGGATGATGTTCTCCTTCCTGCATGCAATGACATAGCAGGAAACTGGGAGAATGGACTGTTCAAAGTGAAGAAGTAGGTCGCAAGTTCGAGTAATCTTGCCTTTCTTGTTCTCAGAGTGATTGACATTCTGAATGACAATTGATTCATCAAGCTTCTTGGTGGGGAACTGGTTCTTCTTGACAAAGTCCCAGTCAATGCAATTGATTTGTGCTCCACTGTCGACAAGAGCACAAGTGGCTATGACTTTCTTGGCATGAGTAGAAGGGGAGACTTGAATTGCAATCTTTATAGATTTCTTGGAAGTGGATACAAGTACAGGTGCACAAGAAAATGAGGGAGTATCTTGCATAGGGAAGGTACTCTGTTTTAAAAATCCTGCTTTTCCATTTTCTTCTTCCATTCTTTCTTCACAACTACTCTTGCCACCCCATTGTTTGATTCATCATTACTAACCTCCTCGATCTTCATTGTCAGTTCTTCGGCAGAAACCATCTTGACGCAAGGAGTTTTCTTGGTGATGGTGAGAGAAGAAGAAGTGGGGAAGTTTGGGCAGGCTGTGTTTATATGTCTGGGTTTCTGGCATCTGAAACAAAGTTTATTCTTGATGCAAAAGGCTCTTCCTGCTTCAGTCAGGCATCCCTTCTTTACGGCATCAATATCCATTGCATTCAGATCTTTTTCCAGTTTGGACATGGTAGAGGGGGATGTGGGAGTCCAGGCAAACATGCAAGGATTCTTTTGCCATTGTTCAATAGAGCAGGCATGCTCCATGGTTCCTTGAAAGTGAGCAGCTTTGGTATACCACTCGGCAATGGTAGAAGGAATTGTATCCAGGTTATGGATGTGATGGGAGAGGTAGAACACAAGTCCTGTTTCAAAGTACCCAATGAAGACATTGTCATCAGTGATTTTAGCAGTAATGACTCGGTTCTGAAACTCAGTGGTATATTCTGCAAGAGAGGGTGTCCATTCACCTTTCTTTCCTTGCTTCATCTGGGTATTTGCCAACCAGTGAATAGTGGCATTAACCATGTCCTATTGTTGGAAAACCTTTAGGAACATGGAGGTGAAATGGGAAAACTTTCCCATAATGACAGTCATTCCGGAGATATACTTTTTCTGGTATGTTGCAGCCCACAACAGTGCTGGCCCTTTAGTCATGAACAAAAGGGCAAATGCAATCTTCTTCTCATCAGAGTCATAGATCACACTATTAACAAAGAGGTAGAACTGGACTGTGTTCAGCCAGTTCTTAGCCTTGGATCAGTCGCCATCAAAGTGCTCAGGGGCACCGAGATGAAGTTCCATAGACTTGGTGATGGAGGTGGAGGAGTCAGACATAGCAATGGATGGAGAGGGTCAGGGTTGAGGAAGGGTAAACACAGGTCAGCATCAAACAGGAGTAGGAGATGGTAATGTCTGGGCTTGGAGAATTTGCAAAGAAGAAGAAAGTTCATGGGCAAGGTCATGGTCTTCTCGTACTTCTTCTTGGGAGGGGACAAGGATGTCTGCAAGTGTGTCTTCTGGTATAGAAGGGTGATCTGGAGAGGATGGGTTCTCAGGTTCCGAAGTGGATTCAAGAGGGTCTGAGGTAGAGGCATGAGGCTCACCCCAGAGAGAGTCAAACAGTGAGGGTTGTTTGGGTGGAATGGTGGGAGCAGACTAGAGCAATGCTAGCCACAAGTAGAATATGCTACTTCTTTTGTTATGCTAGGCCCAGGTAGGGACAGGTATAGACCTTGCTGTAAATAAAGAGGATGAAGCAAACCAAAGGTAAGCTTCAAGATAAGTGGAAGGCAACAAACAGAGTGTTGTGCCTTAGAAGTACCAGCTACACTCCCAGGGGTGTGCTGAGATCAGACACTGATGATTCTCTGGATAAGTGCCAGGACATAAGCAATGGATTCCCAGTACATAGGTATAAGGAGCAGTGGAGATGCGAGGACTGTGAGGTGATTGCAAGGTAGAAGTAGCATAAAGAAAAAAAGGACAGGAAGTACACTACTTTATAGTACAGTTGAAGTGGAGATAAAATGAGTAATCATGCCGATGAATGATAAGTAAGGTATCCATGTGGAAATGGATGGAAAGAGATGGAATAATTATAAGTCAGCTGATTAAAGATAGAAGGCCTGGGCAAAGAGGCATAACAAGAGAGCAGTCTAGGCTAGGCTAGAATGCAAGAAGAGCAGAATCAATAATGACAAATGAATAAAAGAGCACTTGAGGTGTGAGAAGAGCAGAAGCTAGGACAAGGGAAAAGGAAAAGAGAGAAAGAAAAGAGGAAATGTAACAAGTGGCAAGGAGCCACAAGGTCTCCTCATTAGTATCCTCATAACCTAACCACTTAACCAAATATAGTAATTTGCAGTTCCTTTGCCTACAATCTATCTTTGAGTCTAGGATTTTGGAGATCTCGAACTCCAGTTCACTGTCAATCTTGACTGGTGATGGGGATGGTTGCACACAATCTGAAATCATGTTGGGGACAGAGGGTTTAAGTTGAGAAACATGAAAGACCAGATGAACAGACTTCATGTTCTCTGGGAAATAAAGTGTGAAGGACAGCAAGCCTGTCTGAGTGATAATGGAATAAGGACCTAAGTTCTTTTCAGTGAGTTTCTTGGATAGCCATGTAGTCCTGAAGTACTTAGCTCTAATGAATACTGTCATATCCCGGACCTCCAACCTGAATTCTGACCCCATTCTGACCTGGCTTACAATTGGTCTTCATACCTAGTAAGCCACTCCAGCCCTCTGACTCCCCTCCAGGCAACTCCAGCCCTTTGTCACCATTCCAGTTTTCCCCAGCTACACATGTACACTCCTACCCCTTAGCATTATATGCTCCCCCAGACTTCTGCTCCCACTTCACCCATTCCACTTCCAGTCTATCTCTGCTCCAGTTAAGTACTACCCTAGTTCCCCTTTGTTATCTCTGGACCATCCCACTATAACTCCATTACTGTTCCTGGTCAGCTACTGTTACCATCATTGTTACTATTCCTGTTCTGTTCCTGTTCCTTGCTCTTCCCTGTTTCATCCTGTCACTCTTTAGTTTCAGTCTGACATGATTGGACATTGTCTTCCTGACATCTCCATTTATTTTCTAGATATCTAGACATTTGCTTCGCTTCTGAGTTTGCACCTGTCTCATTTCGTTACACTCCTAGATAGTTCTGCCTCTCTGAGGTATAAGTACTGTAGTTCTGTATCTTGTACCTCAGTACAAATATCAACAAAAACACCAGAACCCTCTTGTCATTGTCCTCACACTGCACAAGCCTTGAGCTTACTCTGACCCTCCAGGTTACTCCGGAATACCTCCAAGGCTACACAATATCCTCAAAGGAGTCATAAAGCCTCACCCCTATGACTAGGCTTGACTCTCCTTGTCCTGCCTGTCCCTCCTGTTGAGCATAGAGACAGCCTTATCATTCACCCCGACATCTATGTAAATCGGGACAATGGAGAAGTGCAAGGGTACACCCCATAAGGTAAAGCTGAGTCCTGTTCGACCATTGAAACCCTTCCTAGATTTCCCCAGAATTCTTCAGAGCACCTGGAGTTCTGATCTACCTCCAGCATCAAGGGTTTCATTTAAAAAAGAGGAACTGGTTAAAAGTATACTTGTTTTGGTATAGGTTTTAACAGTCTCTTTAAGAAGGATGGAAAGTTTTAACAAATACCTGGTTACCTACTTTAAAGTCTGGTGCCAGAGATTGTCAGGCATCTGCAGGTCCTTGGTATCTGACTTGGGTGGCAGCTATTTCTTCATGAAGGAAGGCATGGAGAGAGTCAAGGTCTATGGCATATTCTCAAGCTTGGGTAGAGGTAAGATCACATTCCAGGTACATGAAGATGTTCAGATGGTAGCCCTTGTTCACAAAGAAAGGGAAAACACCTGTGGTAGCATTAGGGGCATTGTTATAAGCAAACTCCACAAGGGGCAGAAGTTCAGACCAGTTGTCCTGCTGATAGTTGCAATAAATGCATAGATACTGCTCCAGGGTTTGATTTATTCACTTGGTTTGACCATCACCCTCTGAATGATACCCAGAGGTGAAGTGGAGACAGATATTGAGGGCTTGACCCAGGGAACAGAAGAAATGGGAAACAAACTTGAAACCTTGATCAGAGGTAATGTGGGAAAGAACTCCATGTTTGGAGAACACATGGAGTAAGAAGAGTTTAGCAAGCTCTGGAGAGGTCACCTTGTCATCTGTAGGGATAAAGACATACTGCTTCAATAAATGATCTACAACAATGAGGATGGCAGAGTAACCAGAGAAAGCTGGGAGCTGTTTGATGAAATCCATAGAGATGGAATTCCACAGCTTTTCTGAAATGGAGAGCTGCTTGAGGAAACTGTAGGGTTTGTGATGGGGTATCTTGGCATGGGCACAAGTTATACATGAAGAAATGTACTCTTTAATGAATACTCGAAGACCAGGCCAGGTATACTCTTGGCAAATGAGCTTCAGTGTCCAATTCTGACCAAAGTGTCTAGATAAGGGGTGGTCATGCTTGTAGCAGAGGACCCAGAGGCAAAGGTCAGAAGCATCGGGGACATAGATGCAGTTGTCCAGATACAAGAAACCTCCTGGATCTCTAGACCAATGAGAGTCGGATGAGAGGGTACCAGAAAAGTAGGTAGAGGCAGTGGAGTTAGAAGGGAGTGCCAAGATGATGTTATGATGGAGGTTTTCAATGTCAAAGAGAGATGCAGACCAGAATACTGGAGATGCTAGGGAGGAAGCCTGGAGGAATGCAGTGAGTTGCTCCTGTGTGAACACAGGCCAGAAGTTATGTGGATTGATGAGGGCATAGTTGCTATTCCCCTCTCTGGAATAGACATTCCATTGTCTAGTTAAAGCATCAGATTTAGCACCTAAATGGCCAGGGAAAAAATAAATGATCAGATTAAACTGAGAGAGAAACTCTGACCACTGGGCTTGCCAGCAGATTAGAAGTTTAGACATAGTGAAATATTCCAGGTTCTTGTAATCAGTAATAACATCTACTGGAGAACCAGACCCTTCAAGATAATGATGCCAGGTCTTGAACACAGTGAAAATAGCAAGGAGCTCCTTATCATGAGTGTCATAGTTGAGTTTGAACACAGTGAGTGTATGGGAATAGAAAGTGACAGGGTGGACCTCATCATCCAGGCACCAGAGTGAGAGGATTCCAGAAATTGCATAGTTGGAGGCATTAGTCTCAATGATGAGAGGAGCATCAGGGATCCAATGGATCAGAATAGAAGCAGAAGTAAAAGCATCCTTGAGGCACTGGAAAGCGGCACAACAAGAAGCATCGAAATCCCAATAAGCAGACTTGTGGGTGAGGTGAGTTAGGGGAATGATAATGTCAGAGTAGCTCCAGATGAAGTGGTGATAGAAGTTAGCAAAACCAAGGAAGAACTGGATATCCTGAATCTTGTGAGGCTTGGGCCAATCCAGGATGGATTGGACCTTTTCAGGGGACATAGTGAGCCCTAAAGGAGAGAGCAGATATCCAAAATACTTAGTGGAATTGGTATAGAATTCACATTTCTCAGGTTTGGCAAAGAGGCCATTGTTATGTTTTTGATATTGATGTTTCAGCAATAAATCCTAACCCTAATCAAGGGCTTGAACAATGTCAATGTCGGTGTGATGAGAGATAAAGCAAAGTGATATAGGAGCCCTAGTAAGACCACTTGCAGTAGAATACAAATGCTCAAGACTGGGGCTTGAGATATGCTAAGGCTACAGTATTTATACAGTACAGAATGGTGCACAGACCAAGACCCTGATGGGAAGATTCCCACAGACCCTGAGGCACCAACAAATGGAAGAGAAGCAACTGTGAGAATAGCCAATCAGCTGAAGAGAAATGGTGCTTCTGAAATGGAAGAGAATGGAAATGAAAAGTGGTCGGAAGACATGAGGCTAACCCTATGCCCTGGGTCTAGACCTGTCATGTGACCTGTCATGTGACCTGATAAGATAAAAGATTAGATAACCACATGGAAAGATAAGATAAAGTCATGTGATCAAAAGTTTGAAAAATCAAACTATAACAGCCATGTTTCTGGAGGCAGCAGAGGACTTCTCAGACATGCTTGGTATAAGATGGCCAATTAGTGGAGAAAATTAGGATATCATCCAAATAAATAATCACTGAAACATCAAGAAAATTGGTGAAAATAGAATTGATAAACTGCTGGAAAGCTGCAGGGGCATTGGTGACCCCAAATGGCATGACAATCCACTCATAGGAGCCATAGCACATATGAAAGGAGGTTTTCCACTTATCACCCTTAGTAATGTGAATTAAATGGTAAGCATGCCTAAGGTTGAGTTTGGTATAGATGGTTGCATGACTCAGAGCATCAAGGAGATTGGAGATGCATGGAAGGGGGTAGTTGTCTTTCTTTGTGATCTTGTTAAGTCCTCAGAAATCTACATACAATCAGAGGGATCCATCCTTCTTCTGGACAAAGAGGACAGGGGTAGCATGAGTGGATGCAGAGGATCAGATGAAACCAGTAACAAGATGTTCATCTAGGAAAGTCCTGAGTGCTTCAAGCTCAGAGGATAACAGAGAATAGGTGGTGCCAACAGGTGGTAAGGTGCCTTCTTCCAGATCAATCTTCAGATCAAACTTGTGGTAAGGGGTAAGAGTAGATGCCTTGCTTTTGCTAAACACATCAGCAAAGTCATGGTATTTCTGAGGAATGCTGGAAAGGTCAGCTAAAGGAGAAGCAATGGAAGCAGAACAGAGATGACTCTGTAGGAATTGGAGCTGCAGATAGAACAGGACTAAGCCATCAAGACTACAGGTACATGTGAATGCTGATGAGCTGAGTAGCTCGATTGACAGAGGTTTGGGGTTAGGGGAACACAGTGAATCAGATTCAGAGTTAGCTTGGATCAGAAAAACTGGAGGCTACAGAGGTAAGCTTGGAGGTGTTGGCATGTTTGATTCAAATGATTGGAATGAAATATGACTTGATACCCAGTCAATCAACAGATTGTAGTGGGCAAGCCAGTTGTGTCCTAGAACAAGAGAACTAGATCCATCCAACAGAGTAACATAGAACATCATTGGAGTGATATCACTGGTTTCAAAACAAACAGAAAGATCAATGGCATTCATAATCATAGAATTGGAAGAGCCATCAAAAAGTCAGAGCTGCAATGGAGGAACAGAATAAGTCAAAAGATTGTAAGTACTGACTAACTTGGTGTCTACAAAGCAATCTGAAGAACCAGAGTCAATCAGGGTGGAAAGCAGAGGAGTTTCATGTGAAACAAGGGTAACAAGAGGCATAAGGGAAGCAATATCTAAAAGAATGGACATATTAAGTCTAACCTCCAGCCCATGTGGAGTCATGGAGGCTGTGGACTATTTTTTTGCCTCTGAGACAGAGGCCTCCAGTTTGATTTCCAGAGCAGAGGTTTTGGCAGCATAAGCTTTGACTGCCTTGAAGGAAGACTTGGGGCAGTCCTTTGCTATATGCCCCACAATACCACAGAACAAACAGAGGTGATTCTCCAGTCAATGCTTGCATTCTTTGGTAGTGAGCTTACCATCCTTACCAAGCTTGGACAATAAGTTCTGTTTCTGGAGAATGGACAACTTGGAGGAGCCAGAGAAAGTAGCTGACTTGTTCCTTGATTTATTAGGGCTGGAGGTCAAAGCAGAGGATATGGCAGGTTTATCAGATGATTTGAATGGGTAAGATGACTTTCCTTGTTGGCTAATTTCAGATTTGCACTCCCAGTAACAAGCATCAATGGTCTGAGCCAGCTGGTGCAGCTCAATGAGTGTCAGTGGTTTGCCAACACAGGAAAGGTCATCTTTGATGCAGTCTGAAAGACCATTATAGAAGTAGTGGTGAAGGGCACCTTCTCCATAACCCTGGACTTGAGATGCAATTCTGTTAAACTCAACTACATATTTGTTGATTCATTGACCATTCTTCATAGTCAACTTGTCTAGCTGGTGCTCTGCATCTCTGACTAGGTCATGGGGTCTGAAGTTGGTCCAGAGTTCCTGAACAAACTCCTTACAATTGTTCATCCACAAGGGGTGGAAGTCAGGGTCTTTAGTAAGGAGGAGGTCAGGCTTAAACCATTCCAATGTCATGCCCTTAAGGTAGGACTAAGCATAAGTGACCTTGGCTTAGTCATTGGCAAAGGCTTTGGGACAATCCTGGAAGTTTAACTTGCATTGCACCAGAAAAATGCAGAGCTTCCAGGGGTTAGTTCTGTCAAACTGGTCTGGTTCATGTATTTTAGTACACTGCAATACTTCAGGGATATAATGGAAAAAGCAAGCTAATCCATGAATGGCACTAGTGAGATCAGTGATAGTATCATGGTGAATGGGAATAGGTTCTGGGTCTGGAAAAGATTCAGGATTATTCTCCAGAATATTGGAATACCCATCAGAGGGGTTATCTCCAGGTTCATCTGGTACTCCTGACTGGGCACCATGGTTGTCAGGAGTGTGGGGAGGTTGAGGAATCTTGAAACCATTAAGGACTTTATTAACTAGAGCACTAGGTGTGGATAAGTAGGAGGAAGCAGGAGCCTGTGAGGTCAAGCCTGAGGTGTGGCAGGCAGAGAAACTCTTGAATTGATCTAGGACAGCACAAGAGCAAGCTCTGGTTACACAGATAGACATGATAGCAGTACCAGCACAAGTGGGAGTTGGAATATACTGTTATAAAGTTGCAATGTACTCTGGGGGTACTCCAGATAACTCTGGAGTGGACAGGGCTTGGCTTTACCTTATGTGGTGCATCCTTATGCTAGTACTGGGTGCCCCAATTTATGGAGGGGTCAGAAACTATCAGAGGTCCAGGATAGGCCATAGAGCTTCTTCCAACAAGAGGTACAATGTCAAGTTGTGGAGTAAGTTGAGAGACTTAGGGTAGAGTACAATGTCAAGTCATGAGGCAGAAGGGATCTGAGGGGATTGTAACATCATGTTATGGTTGATATTCCAACTAAAGTACAAGATACAGAGCTCCAGTACTTATACCTCAGGGAGGCAGATTATCTAAGGAGAGAATGGAGATGTGAAAGGAGTTGTCTCATAGGTGAAGCAGGTGCCAATGCATCCTGGATACAAATGGAGATGTCAGAGGAGACAATGTCAAATAATGTCAAACTGAAACTAAATAATGATAGGGAGAAGTGAGGCAGAAAGGAACAGGAACAGGAAGTGAAATTGGAGGAACTATGGAGTTGTATTGGAATGACATGGAGTTAGCATAGGTAAAGTTGTAATCAATCATTAGGTAGGAAAAGATGGAGGTAAAGGGAACTAGGAAATATGCAGCTTAAAGC
>JBBPKN010000736.1:0-30024 GCA_038089275.1 Pulveroboletus cf. rosaemariae
CAGAAGGAGTCTGGGGGATCATAATGTTGTATTATGGTTGATATTCAAACTAAAGTACAAGATACAGAACTCTAGTACTTATATCTCAGGGAGATAGATTATCTAAGAAGGGAACAGAGATATAAAAGGAGTTGTCTCATAAGTGAAGCAGGTGCCAATGCATCCTGGATATAAATGGAGATGTCAGAGAAGACAATGTTGAATAATGTCAAACTGAAACTAAGTAATGACAGGGAGAAGCATGGCACAAAGGAACAGAAACAGAAAGTGAGGTCAGAGGAACAACAGAGTTGTATCAGAATGGTATGGAGTTAGTATAGGTAAAGTTGTAATCAATCATTAGGTAGAAGAAGACAGAGGTAAAGGGAACTAGGAAACATGCAGCTTAAAGTGTAGAAGCAACTGGAGTTGCATTGGAGACATAGTGGAGTTGACCCATTGGCATAGGATGTGACAATGTGCTATCTAATCAGGGAATGCCCTGAACTCTAATAAATAAGGAAGAATGGAAGTATGGAGTAGAAATGAAGAGTATGGCAGGAGACCATGTGAATGTGGGAAAATGGAAGAGAAGTATCTAAGAAATGAATGCAGGGTCAGAGGTGCTTGCACCATGAGGATGAAGATCTCTGCCACAGATGAGATTCAATCTGTAGATCTGCCACAGATGTATCTAGGATCCAAATCCAGATCTAGATCAGATGAGATCCATGGAGATTAGATGGAGGGCAGTTTCAGGGAAGATCCTGGGAAGATCCATGTCAGATGACTTATGATTACATGACCACTGCTAGGAAAAGAGGATAATAAATACTCTTAAGAAAACTAGATCACAGACTAGAGTTAAGCTTAAAATGGAGTATCTTGTGCATAATCATGTGATGTCATGTGACTGGTTCTAGTGCTGGGGTGTCACTTCATAACAATGCTAGAAAGTAGCAGATGAGTTATTTAAACCAAAGAATATCACTGTAGGTTCAAAGAGCTCCTTATGCATAATAAAGGCAGCTTTCCATTAATGTCCATCATGAATACAGATATTGTTATAACTCCAACAGACATTAAACTTAGTGAAAAGTTGAGCATCCTGGAGTTTGTCAATGAGGTCAGAAATATAAGGAAGAGGATAGGTATCTTGAACAGTATATTTGTTGAGATATCTGTAATCCTGACAGGGGCAGAGTTTGCCATCTTTCTTCTTGATGAAAAAGAAGGACAAAGCTTGAGGGAATTTGGAAGAATGGATCTTTCCAGCCTAAAGATTCTCTTTGAGAAATGCTTTTATGGCCTATTGCTCACGGGAAGATAAGAGGTAAACCTTACCTATCTTTGGGACAAACATGTCCTTCAGATTGATCTCATGATCATAGGGGTGAGAGGGCAGAAGGTGATCTAGGGTTTTTGAAGTATTGGAGAATACTAATGAGAACTAAGAGTATTTGGGGGGAAGAGTCATTTTAAATTTGGCCTTTTTGGCCATGATAGCTAGCTTGGTGGATGTAGTAAGCCAAGCAATGGTGATCTTGGGGAGGTATAAGGAGCAGCAATCTAAGATCCTGCTAGAGTGGCAATTGTGGAGCAAGTTGTTGATCAACTGCTCAGGGGTAACATAGTCCAAGTAGTAGACCAAGAGTTCATCATGAGGGATGATGATATCTTTGAGAAGTCCATCAAACTGGGGTTTGTGGACAGAGTTGACATGATAGGTGGTGTCATTAGAAAGAGGGTCTGGAATGGTGAGTGTGTTTGCCATCCAGTTAATGGTGGGATTTGTGGTCTGAAGCCACAGGTATCCAAGGATAATGTTCTTCTTTCTGCATGCAATGATATAGCAGGAAACCAGGAGAATGGACTGTTCAAGGCAGAGAAGAAGGTCACAAGTTCAAGTAATCTTGCCTTTCTTATTCTCAGAGTGGTTGACATTCTGAATAACAATTGGTTCAGTGAGTTTCTTGGTGGGGAACTGGTTCCTCTTGACAAAGTCCCAGTCTATACAATTGATTTGTGCTCTGCTGTCAATGAGAGCATGAGTGGCTATGACTTTCTTGGCATGAGAGGGAGAGGAGACTTGAATCACAATCTTCATAGATTTCTTGGAAGCAGATACAAGTACAGGTGCACAAGAGAAGGAGGGAGTACCTTGCATAGGGGAGGTACTCCATTTTAAAAACCCTGCCTTTCTCTCTTCTTCTTCCATTCTGTCTTCACTACTACTTTTGTCACCCCATTGTCAGATTCATTGTCACTAACCTCCTCTATCTTTATCATTGGTTCTTCAGCAGAGACTATCTTGACATGAGAGGTTTCCTTGGTGGGTATGGTGGAAGAAGCAGGGAAATTGGGGCAGGTGGTATTGATGTGACTGGGTTTCCAGCATCTGAAACAAAGCCTATTCTTGATGCAGAAGGCCCTACCTGCTTCAGTTAGGCAATCTTTCTTTATGGCATCAATGTCCATAGCATTTGGATCTTTCTCTGGTTTGGATATAGTAGAGGGAGGCATGGGAGTCCAGGTAAACATGCAAGGATTCTTTCACTGTTGTTCTATAGAGCAAGCATGCTCCATGGTTCCTTGGAAGTGAGCAGCTTTGGTATACCACTCAGAAATAGTAGAGGTGATTGTATCCAAATTGTGGATATAATAGGAGAGATAGGATGCAAGTCCAGTTTCAAAGTAACCAATGAGGACATTGTTGTCAGTGATTTTAGCAGTGATGACATGGTTCTGGAACTCAGCAGTGTATTCAGTGAGGAAAGGCATTCATTTGCCTTTCTTTCCCTGCTTCATCTGTGTATTAGCCAGCCAGTGGATGGTGGCATTAACTGTGTCCTGTTGTTGGAAAACCTTCAGAAACATGGAGGTGAAATGGAAAAACTTTCCCATGGTAACAGTTGTCCCAGAGATATATTTCTTCTGATATATTGCAGCCCATGATTGTGCTAGCCCCTTGATTATAAACAAAAGGGCAAAGGCAATTTTCTTTTCATCAGAGTCATAGACTGCACTATTAATGAAGAGGTAGAACTGGACTGTGTCCAGCCAGTTCTCAGCCTTGAATCAGTCACCATCAAAGTGCTCAGGGGCACTGAGATAAAGTTTCATAGGCTTCATGGAGAAAGTGGAAGAGCCAGACATGACAACAGGTGGAGAGGGTTGGGGGAGGGTAAATGCAGGTTGGCATCAAACAGGAGTAGGAGATGGTGATGTCTGGGCTTGGGGGATTTGCAAGGAAGAAGAGAGTTCATGAGCAAGGTCACAGTCTTCTCATATGTTTTCTTGAGAGGGAATGAGGATGTCTGTGAGCACATCTTCTGATGTGAAAGGGCAATCCAGAGGAGAGGGATTCTTGGGCTCTGAAGTGGACTCAAGGGGGTCTGAGATAGAGACATGAGGCTTACCCTAGAGGGAATTGAACAGCAAAGGTTGTTTGGGCAGAATGGTGGGAGCAGACTATAGCAACAATAGCTGCAAGTAGAATATGCTACTTCTTTTGTTATACTAGGCCCAGATAGGGACAGGTGTAGACCTTGCTGTGGATGAAGTGGAAAAAGCAAATCAAAGATAAGCTTCAAGATGAGTGAAGAGCAACAAATGAAGAGTTGTGCCCAAATGGTACCAGCTACACTCCCAAGAGTGTGCCAAGATTAGATGCTGATAATTCTCTGGTTAAGTGCCAGGACACAAGCAATGGATTCCAAGTACATAGGTACAAGGACAAGTGGAGATGCAAGGACTGTTAGGTGATCACAAGGTAGAAGTAGTGTGAAGAGAAAGGAAACAGGAAATATGCTACTTTATAGTACAACTAATAAGATTCAGGCAGAGACAGACTAAGTAATCATGCTGATGAATGATGAGTAAAGTATCCATGTAGAAACAGATGGAAAGTGATGAAACAATTATGAGTCAGCTGATTTAAAAGATAGAAGGCCCAGGCAAAGGGCATAACAAGGGAGCAGTCTAGGTTGGGCTAGAGTGCAAGAAGAGCAGAATCTACAGTTGAAAGTGAACAAGAGAGCACCCCAGGTGCATGAAGAGCAGAAGCTATGATGAGAGGGAAGACAAAAGAGAAAAGAAAAGAGGAAATGTAACAGGAGCCCCAACACTCTGATTTCCTTTCACCCACTCCCACTTTTTTCTGACATTTTCCCTTTTCCTTTGATTTTACCTCATCTGCTCAAGCCATTGGATCTTTACACACCCTACAAAGACTGTTGGATTCACTCTGTCAATGCCTAGCATCACCCTCTGCTGGATGGTTTGTATTTACTGATTCTAGGACACCACTAACTCACCCACTGTGGTCTGTTGACCCCAGGTATTGAGTAGTACCTTATTTGTTCACTGGATAACACATGCCAGCACCTTGTGTACTCCCTGTAGCTCTGTACCACTCTGGTCTCAGCTAACTCTGATTCCAAACCACAGCTTTTTTGTCATTATCTGGTAGTTACAAGTCCATTGCCTAAGTATGTGGTCATCTCCATGTTACTCTGCTTTCTATAGCAGGCCAGTTTTGTTTGTCAATATACCTACTGGGAAGACATCTCTATCCACCTCTGACCTCCTCCAAACTTGTAGCAATTAACCCTTTATTCTTCTTGACCCTTGGCATCCCCACCACCTGTTTCCTTATCCTTATAGTTAAGGTATACCCACCTTTCTGACCAATCAGGCTTCAGAAGCACCACCTCTCTTTCTCTGCACTCTGATGCACTCCCCATATTTCATCTCACATGCCCAAAGTCTTCTCACTCTTTCCAGATATCTTTGTCCCTTTCCATTTTTCCTGAAAAGCTCACTTCTTCCATTATGACTATGCTGCAATTACCTTTCTTTCCCTACTTGCAGTTGATTGAGCCTTGTTTCAGCTCCTTATTGGTACCTGCTTGGATTTCCTTTGTATGGCACTACATTTTTTCATTAATGTGCCACCTTTCTATAACCCCCTTTAATTGCCTTTGGCATTCTTTGTCCCTTTCTGGAAAACCTTTGTTTGTGGAATTCTCGCCATATCTCTCTATTCTCTCCAATTCCTGCCCAGGAAATCCTTGCTCTTTGGGCATTGTTTTCTGATGACTTCATTCCCACTTGAGGGCTTTTCCTTACCTTTTCTATATGTCATCTTGGAACCTGTCCTTCCATTTCCCTGGGTATTCATTTTCCTGGAAGACATTCTGCTCTTCTGCATCTTCTGGGTATTCTACTCATTTCCCTGGATATGCTATTCCTGAAGACATTCTGCTCTTCTGTGTCTTCTAGGAATGCTGCTCATTTTTTCAGAATCTCCTTTAACCCCCCTGTTATTCTTGCCCTGAGAATCCTGTGATTTTCCAGCCCAGTTCCAGTGACTCTGTTACTCTTTACCTTCAGTTCCCATTTCTCCTTTGATCTGTCATCTGGAAACCTGGCCTTTCATTCTTCCTGAGTTTTTCTTTTCCTTTGGGGATATTTCTGCTCTTCTGTGTTCCCTGGGAATTTCCTGTTTCTATGTCTGTTCTTTTGATTGGCCTCTTCTTCCAGCCTCCCTCCTGTCTCTCTGGGTACTTCTGGATACCTTCTGCTTCATGCCTTGTACTGCCTCTGGCCCCTTGTTTTCTGTCTCCTAGTTAACAATGGGATATTGACCTTGAGGAGGTGTTATAATTGTTTTGATGTACTCTGGGGGTACTCCGGATAACTCTGGAGTGGACAGGGCTTGGCTTCACCTTATGTGGTGCACCCTTATGCTAGTACCAAGTACTCTGATTTATGGAGGGGTCAGAAACTATTGGAGGTCCAGAATAGGCCATAGGGCTTTTTTCCAACAAAAGGCATGATGTCAAGTTGTGGAGTAAGTTGAGGGACTTAGGGTAGGGTATGATGTCAAGTCATAAGGCAGGAGGGGTCTGGGGGAGGAATCATAATGTCATGTTATGGTTGATATTCCAACTCCAGTATAAGATACAGAACTCCAGTACTTATACCTTAGGGAGGCAGATTATCTAAGGAGGGAATGGAGATGTGAAAGGAGTTGTCTCATAAGTGAAGCAGGTGCCTATGCATCCTGGATATGAATGGAGATGTCAGAGGAGACAATGTTGAATAATGTCAAACTAAAACTAAGTAATGACAGGGAGAAGCATGGCACATAGGAACAGGAACAGGAAGTGAGGTTGAAGAAACAATGGAGTTATATCAGAATGGTATGGAGTTAGCATAGGTAAAGTTGTAATTAATCATTAGGTAGGAAAAGATGGAGGTAAAGGGAACTAGGAAACATGCAGCTTAAAGCATAAAAGCAACTGGAGTTGCATTAGAGACATAGCAGAGTTGATCCATTGGCATGGGATATGACAGTATTCCCCTCTTAAGGCCTGAACCCCTGAAGGCTATGAAGCATGTGCTCTTGATGAATAAGTGAGCAGAGTGGGCATTGGGGTTTAGCTGGCCAGAAAACCATAAAAGCAAATACCACCCCAGAGACTTCCACACTAGTATTCCTCATTATGTCTTCATTCACCAACATTCACATCTGGTCTGATGAGCACCTGGAGAAGTGCATTGAAGATGAAGAGAAGCTTGGTAATGCGAAGTATGCTGAGCAGAAGCAGCAGGGAAAAGTGAGGAGAGAGGAGAAGGCTCAGAAGAAAGCAGAGAAGGCTCAGAAAGCAGTGGCAGTGGTCCAGAAATGGGTGAGTATTGGAAATGGGATCAGGATCTAGCACTTAAAAACTGGCTTAGGTGGAGGAACTTCATCAAGCCCAGGTGGGATCAAGTAGCAGCAATGGCAAAAGGAGAGTGGAAGAGGGACCAGGGTGTCAGAGGTGCCAGAGGTGCAACGACTGGGAACTGGAGTGCCAGGTGGGCCCAGGCAAGTCAATATCATGCCTTGCCTGTATAGAGGCAAAGGTAAGGTGTGACTGCCCTGGCCAGGAGAAGCTGGAGAGAAAGCAGAAATGGAAGGTGGGAGAGGAAGGGATATCCAATAGCAGGGCAGACTCAGAGGAAACAGAGGAGGGTCTTCAGCAGGTGGCTGAGGGCTGTCATCTGATGGAGGCATCAATAAGGAAGGTGGGCTGGAAGGTATGGTGAGAGGTCAAATGCAAGAACTGGCTGCTGGAGCAGCTGGTTGATGCATTGGAAACAGCATGGGTGGAGGAGACCAGAGAAGCCAGGAGTTTGGGGAGCAAGAATGGGGAGGTGGACGAGGTGACAGCAGAGCTATTGGAACTTTATGTAAAGGTTGGTGAAATTTCCATGGTAGATAAGGAGATCAAAAAGGCAATCTTAGAATAGGTAGAGGGTCTTGTGACTAGATCACTAGATCCACTACACAGTTGGTTAATCATAAGATGGCCTGGATTTGTCTGGGTAATGGAGATGAAACTCCTTAATAATCTCAGAAGCATGCCCTAATTCAGTGGCAAGGAGCCATGAGGTCTCCTTATTAGTATCCTTATAATCTAACCACTTAACCAAATATAGTAATTTGCAGTTCCTTCACCTATGATCTATCTTTGAGTCTAGGATTTCAGAAATCTCAAACTCTAATTCTCCATCAATCTTGACTAGTGATGGAGGTGGTTGCACATGATCTGGGATCATGTTGGGGACAGAGGATTCAAGTTGAGAAACATGAAAGACTGGATGAACAGACTTCATGTTCTCTGGGAGATGGAGTGTGAAGAATAGCAAGCCTGCCTGAGCAATAATGAAATAAGGACCTAAGTTCTTTTTGGCAAGTTTCTTGGAAGGCTGTGTAGTCCTAAAGTACTTAGCCTTGATGAATACCTGGTTATCTACTTTAAAGTCCAGTGCCAGAGATTATCAGGCATCTGCAAGTCCTTGGTATCTGACTTGGGTGGCAGCTATTTCTTTATGAAGGAAGGTGTGGAGAGAGTCAAGGTCTATGGCATATTCTTGAGCTCAGGTAGAGGTGAGATCATGTTCTGGGTGCATGGAGATGTTTGGATGATAGCCCTTGTTTGTGAAGAAAGGAAAAACATCTGTGATAGCATTAGGGGCATTGTTATAAGTGAACTCTGTGAGGGGCAGGAGTTTGGACCAGTTGACCTGCTGATAGTTCCAATAAACATGTAGATACTGCTCCAGGGTTTGGTTCATTTGCTCAGTTTGACCATCACCCTCTGGATGATATCCAGAGGTGAAGTGGAGATGGATATTGAGGGCTTGACCCAGAGAATGGAAGAAATGGAAAACAAACTCAGAATCTTGATTGGAGGTGATGTGGAAGGGAACTCCATGTTTGAAAAACACATGGAGTAAGAAAAGTTTAGCAAACTCTGGGAAGGTCACCTTGTTGTCTGTAGAGATGAAGATGCACTGCTTTAATAGATGATCTACAATAATGAGGATGGTGAAGTGACCAGAGGAAGCCAGAAGCTATTCAATGAAATCCATAGAGATGGAATTCCATGGCTTTTCTGGAATGGGGAGCTGCTTGAGGAAACTGTAGGATTTGTGACAGGGTACCTTGGCACAGGCACAAGCTGTACATGAAGAAATGTATTCCTTGATGAATACTCAAATGCCAGGCCAGGTATACTCTCAGTGAATGAGCTCCAGTATCCAATTCTGACCAAAGTGTTCAGATAAGGGGTGGTTGTGTTTGTAGCAGAGGACCTGGAGGTGAAGGTCAGAAGCATTGGGGCATAGATGCAGTTGTCCAGATGCAAGAAACCTCCTAGGTCTCTAGACCAACAAGAGTCAGACAAGAGGATACCAGAACAGTGAATAGAGGCAGTGAAGTCAGAAGAGAGTGCTGAGATAATATCACAATGGAGGATTTTGATGTCAAAGAGAGATGTGGACTGGAATACTGGAGATGCTAGGAAGGAAGCCTGGAGGGATGCAGTGAGTTGTTCCTGCATGAACATGGGCCAGAAGTTATGTGGACTGATAAGGGCATAGTTGTCATTCCCCTTACTGGAATAGATGTCCCATCATCTAGTTAGAGCATCAGGTTTAGCACCTAAATGGCCAGGGCAAAAACAGATGATTAGATTAAACTAAGAGAGAAACTCCAACCACTGGGCTTGCCAGCAGGTCAGAAGTTTAGATGTAGCAAAATATTCCAGGTTCTTGTGGTCAGTGATGATATCCACTGAAGAACCAGAACCTTTGAGATAATGATGCCAGGTCTTGAATGCAGTGAAAATAGCAAGAAGCTCCTTATCATGGATGTCATAGTTGAGTTCTGGCACAGTGAGCATATGTGAATAGAAAGTAACAGGGAAGACCTTGTCATCTGAATACTAGAGAGAGAATTCCAGTGATTGCATAGTCAGAGACATTAGTCTTAACAATAAGAGGAGCATCGGGGACCCAATGGGTCAGAATAGGAGCAGAAGTAAAAGCATCCTTGAGGTGCTGGAAAGCAGCATGACAAGAAGCATTGAAATCCCAACAAGCAGACTTGTGGATAAGGTGAGTCAGGGGAATGATGATGTTAGAGTAGCCCCAGATAAAGTGGTGATAGAAGTTAGCAAAACTGAGGAAGAACTGGATATCCCTAATCTTGCAAGGCTTAGGCCAATCCAGGATGGATTGAACCTTTTCAGGGGACATTGTGAGCCCAGAAGGAAAGAGTAGGTATTCAAGATACTTAGTGGAATTGGTATAGAATTCGCATTTCTTGGATTTGGCAAAAAGGCCATGCTTCCAGAGGCAGCGGAGGACTTTGTGGACATGCTTGGTATGAGATATCTGGTCAGCAGAGAAAATTAGAATATCATCCAAATAAATGATCACTGAAACATCAAAAAGATCAGCAAAGATAGAATTGATGAATCACTGGAAAGCCACAGGGGCATTGGTGAGCCCAAATGGCATGACAAGCCACTTGTAGGAGCCATAGCACATACAGAAGGAGGTTTTCCACTCATTGCCCTCAGCAATGTGAACTAAATGATAAGCATGCCTAAGGTCAAGTTTGGTATAGATGGTTGCATGGCTCAGAGCATCAAGGAGATCAGTGATGCACAGAAGGGGGTAGCAGTCTTTCTTTGTGATCTTGTTGAGTCCTTGGAAATCTACACACAACTGGAGGGATCTGTCCTTCTTCCAGATGAAGAGAACAGGAGCAGCATGAGCAGATGTGGAGGGTCAGATGAAACCAGTAGCAAGATGTTCATTGAGGAAAGTCCTAAGTGATTTAAGCTCAGAGGGTGACAGGGAATAGGTGGTGCTAACAGGCAGTGAAGTGCCTTCTTCCAGATCAATCTTCAGGTCAAACTTGTGGTAAGGGGCAAGAGTAGATGCCTTGCTTTTGCTAAACACATCAGCAAAGTCATGGTATTCCTGAGGAATGCCAGAAAGGTTGGCTGAAGGAGAAGCAATGGAAGTGGAACAGAGATGACTCTCTGGGGATTGGAGCTGCAGATAGAATGGGACTAAGCCATCAAGGCTACAGGTACATGTGAACACTAATGAGCTGAGTAGCTCAATCAATAGAGGTTTGGGGTTATGGGAACATGGTGAATTGGGTTCAGAGTCAGCTTGGGTTGGAGAAACTGGAGGCTGTGGAGGTAAGCTTGGGAGTGTTGGCATGTTTGGTTCAGATAATCAGAACAAAATACAACTTGATACCCAGTCAATCAATGGATTGTAGCAGGCAAGCCAGTTGTGTCCTAGAACAAGAGAACTAGATCCATCCAATGAAGTGACATAGAACATCATCAGAGTGATATCACCAGTTTCAAAACAAACAGAAAGATCAATGGCATTTATAATCATAGAATTGGAAGAGCCATCAAATGGTTGGAGCTGCATCAGAGGAATGGAATAAGTTGGAAGATTGTAAGTACTGGCTAACTTGGTGTCTACAAAGCAATCTGAAGAACCAGAGTCAATTAGGGTGGAAAACAGAGGAATTTCTTGTGAAACAAGGGTGACAAGGGGCATAAGTGAAGCATTATCTAAAAGAATGGATGCATTAAGTCTAACCTCCAGTAAAGCATGGAAAGGATCAATGCAACCTTCAGCCCATGCAGAGTCATGGAGGCTGTGGACTATTTTTTCACCTCTGAGACAGTGGCCTTCAGTTTGATTTCCAGAGCAGAGGTTTTGGTAGCACAAGCTTTGGCCACCTTAGAGGAAGACTTGGGGCAGTTCCTTGCTATATGCCCCATGATACCACAGAACAAACAGAGGTGATTCTCCAGTTGATGCTTATGTTCTTTGATAGTAAGCTTACCATTCTTACCAAGCTTGGATGATAAGTCCTGTTTCTGGGGAATGGATGACTTGAAGGAGCTGGAGTAAGTAGCTGACTTGTTCCTTGATTCATTAGGGCTGGAGGTTAAAGCAGAGGATATAGCAGGTTTATCAGAGGACTTGGACAGATGAGACAACTTTCCTTGTTGGCTGAGTTCAGATTTGCACTTCCAGTAATGAGCATCAATGGTCTGGGCCAGCTGGCACAGCTCAATGAGTGTTGGCAGCTTGCCAATATGGAAAAGGTCATCTTTGATGTGGTCTGGAAGACCATTATAGAAATAGTGGCAGAGGGCACCTTCTCCATAACCCTGGACTTGAGATGCAATTCTGTTAAACTCAACTACATATTTGTTGATTCATTGACCATCCTTCATAGTTAACTGGCCTAGCTGGTGCTCTGCATCTTCAACCAGGTCATGGGGTCTGAAGTTGGTCCAGAGTTCCTGAATGAACTCCTTATAATTGTCCATCCACAAGGGGCAGAAGTCAGGGTCTTTGGTAAGGAGAAGGTTAGGCTCAAACCATTCCAATGCAATGCCCTTAAGGTAGGACTAAGCATAAGTGACCTTGGCTTGATCATTGGCAAAGGCTTTGGAATAATCCTGGAAATTTAATTTGCATTGCACCAGAAAAATGCAGAGCTTCCAGGAATCAGTTTCATTGAACTGGTCTGGTTCCCATACTTTGGTATGCTGTGATGTTTCAGGGGTATGACAGAAAGAGTGAGCTAATCCATGAATAGCACTAGTGAGATTGGTGGTAGTGTCATGGTGAATGGGAATAGGTTCTGGGTCTGGAAAAGATTCAGGGTTATCTTCTGGAATATTGGAATATCCATTGGAGGGGTCATCTCCAGATTCATCTGGTACTCCTGGCTGAGTGCCACAGTTGTCAGGGGTATGGGAAGGTTGAGGAACCTTGGAAACATTAGGGACTTCATCAACTGAAGCACTAGGTGTGGATAAGTGGGAGGGTGCAGGAGCCTGTAAGGCCAAGCCTGGTGCATGGTGAGCAGAGAAGCTCTTGAACTGATTTAGGACAGCATGGGAGTGAGCTCTGGTTACATGGATAGACATGATAGCAGTACCAGCACAAGTGGAAGTTGAAATATACTGTTATAATTGTTTCAACATACTCTGGGGGTACTCTGGATAACTCTGAAGTGGATGGGGCTTGGCTTTACCTTATGTGGTGCACCCTTATGCTAGTACCAAGTGCCCTGATTTATGAAGGGGTCAGAAACTATCAGAGGTCCAGAATAGGCCATAGGGCTTTTTTCCAACAAAAGGCATGATGTCAAGTCATGGAGTAAGTTGAGGGACTTAGGGTAGGGTACAATGTCAAGTTGTGAGGCAGGAGGAGTCTGGGGGGGGGATTGTAACATCATGTTATGGTTAATATTCCAACTCCAGTACAAGATACAGAACTCCAGTACTTATACCTTAGGGAGGCAGATTATCTAAGGAGGGAATGGAGATATGACAGGAGTTGTCTCCTAAGCGAAGCAGGTGCCTATGCATCCTGGATATGAATGGAGATGTCAGAGGAGACAACATCGAATAATGTCAAACTGAAATTAAGTGATGACAGGGAGAAGCATGGCATAAAGGAACAGGAACAGGAAGTGAGGTTGGAGGAACAACAGAGTTGTATTGGAATGGTATGGAGTTAGCATAGGTAAAGTTGTAATCAATCATTAGATAGGAAAAAACAGAGGTAAAGGGAACTAGGAAACATGCAGCTTAAAGCATAAAAGCAACCAGAGTTGCATCAGAGACATAGTGGAGTTGACCCATTGGCACAGGATGTGACAGGAGGGGATAGCATCTAGTGATAGCATCTAGTGACCATACTAGTAACTGCTGATTGCACCTAGCAATCTGCAATCTACCAGTCATTTAGCACTTGTTGTCAAATCCTGGACCTCTAATCCAAATTCCAACCCCATTCCAACCTGGCTTACAATTGGTCTTTGTACCTAGTAAGCCACTCCAGCCCTCTGACTCCCCTCCAGGCAACTCTGGCCCTCCGTCACCATTCCAGTCTTTCCCAGCTAAGCATGTACACTTTCTGCCCCTCAGCATTATATGCTTCCCCAGACTTCTGCTCCCACTCTGCCCATTCTGCTTCCAGTCTATCTCTGCTCCAGTTAAGTACTACCCTAGTTCCCCTTCATCATCTTTGGACCATTCCAATATAACTCTGTTACCATTCCCAGTCAGTTACCATTCCCATCATTGTTGCTCTTCCTGTTCCATTCCTGTTCCTTGCTCTTCCCTGTTTCATTCTATCACCCTTCAGTTTCAGTCTGACATAATTGGACATTGTCTCCCTGACATCTCCATTCATTTCCTAGATATTTAGACATCTGCTTTGCTTCTGAGTTTGCACCTGTCTCATTTTGTTACACTTCTAGATAGTTCTGCCTCTCTGAGGTATAAGTACTATAGTTCTGTATCTTGTACCTCAGTACAAATATCAACAAAAACACCAGAAAACCCTCTTGTCATTGTCCTCACTCTGCTTGAGCCTTGGACTCACTCTGACCCTCTGGGTTACTCTGGAGTATCTCTGAGGCTACACAATATTCTTGAAGGAGTCATAAAACCTCACCCTCATGACTAGGCTTGACTCTCCTTGTCCTGCCTGTCCCTCCTATTAAGCATAGAGACAGCCTTATCACCCACCCCAATATCTATGTAAATCGGAACAACAGAGAAGTGCAAGGGTGCACCCCATAAGGTGAAGCTAAGTCCTGTTTGACCATTGAAACCCTTCCTAGATTTCCCCAGAACTCTCTGGAGCACCCCGGAGTTCTGATCTTCCTCCAGCATCAAGAGTTTCATTTAAAAAAGAGGAACTGGTTAAAAGTATACTTGTTTAGGTATAGGTT
This sequence comes from Pulveroboletus cf. rosaemariae, assembly GCA_038089275.1. Lineage (NCBI taxonomy): Eukaryota > Fungi > Basidiomycota > Agaricomycetes > Boletales > Boletaceae > Pulveroboletus > Pulveroboletus cf. rosaemariae. The sequence goes on from JBBPKN010000736.1 coordinate 14,114, forward strand.
TTAATAGTCTCTTTTTAGTGGGATGGAAAGTTTTAACAGTATATTCATATTCTCACTTGCACTTGTCTTGCCTTCACATAAGGATTGGTCTCCACTGACTCTCAATACTCAATTCCAAACCACCTGCATGCTTGGTGCACTCATGGGTGATCCCTCCAAGATCTCTGGAACTTCATTCCATCCTTTGCATTAGCTGTCAGGGTATGAACACCAATGACATCACTATGACCTCGTGCTCTTCTGGGCATTTAACCCCTAAGTTAATCTAGTCCTCATGGCACAAGCCCCTTACAGCCCCTGATGTTCTGAGTCACTCCAAGCCACTCCAATGATTCTATGACATCAGTTACTGGCCCCCATCACTTGAAACATATGCATCTAGATTCAACTTCTAACTCCTGTTCCTGGCATTCTCCTACTTCTGACTCCAGGCCCTCCAGAACAGCTGTGATTTCCTACTATCAGATAGCATCACCAGCCATTATGGATCCTCAAATGCAGCTCAGGTTATGGTTCCCTACCAATGAGCACCACTTCCTCCATTTTTCCTGCTCTTCTCTGGCATCTGACTTTGGCTCTCTGACACTTTGTTGTTGCCTGGTAATCCTTGATGGAAAACCACTCCCCATTACTCCGGACTATTTCAACCACTTTCTTATGCCTAGATCTAGCCATCACAGTTTAAGCATCCCCTAGCTGCTTTTCCAGCCTCTTCTTGACAAGTTACTCCAGAATTACCAATAGGCGATCATCAACCTCTAGCATCAGTTCTCTACTCCTAGGTGATTCATTTCTGGCCATTGGTTCTAGCCTTTTGAGACTTGATCTTCTGAGCATAACAAGTCTAATAAACCTGTACCCCTTGTCTCCCTGACCTCCAGTACCATCTTCCATGTACTTCCAATCATTACGACCCCCATTGGGTACCTTGTTCTATTTTGGATTCAGGAGCCCCAACACTCTGACCTTTCCACTCACTTCTGCTCCTTCTGATGCCTCACCATCTCTTTTGATTTCACCTCTTTTGCTCAAGCTATCAGACCTCCACAAACCCTACAAAGACTGTTGGCTTCACTCTGTCAATGCCTAGCATCATCCTCTGCTGGATAGTTTGTGTTCACTGATTCTAGGACATCACTAACTCGCCCACTGTGGTCCATTGACCCTGGGTATTGAGTAGTACCTTGTCTGTTCACTGGATAACACATGCCAGCATCCTGCACACCCCCTGTAGCTCTGTACCACTCCAGTCTCAGCTAACTCTGATCTCAAACCACAGCTCTTGTTGTCATGATCTGGTAGTTACAACACTGTTGCCTAAGTGCACAGTTGTTGCTGTGTCACTTTGCTTCTGTAGCAGGCCAGTTTTGTCTATGCCTACCAGGAAGATCTCCATCCACCTCCAACTCCCTCTGAACTTGTAGCATTAGACCATTGTTCTTTGTTGCCCGTGACACCTCTGCCACCTGCTTCCTTATCCTCACAGCCAAGGTACACCCACCTTGCTGAATAACCAGGCTTCAGAAGCATCACCCCTCTTCCTCTGCTCTCCACTGTGCCCCTACATTTCATTTCACACACCAAAAGCCTCTTGCCCCCTCCAGGCATCTCCATTCTTTTCCATCTCCCCAGAAGGTTCACACTTCTGTTGTGACTGCACCACAATTACCATTCCTTCCCTGCTTGCAGTTGGTTGAGTGTTGTTTCAGTTCACTATGGTTCTCTGCTTGGATTTCTTCTACCTGTTTGGCAGAATTGATCTGCACCTCTCCATCTCTTGCCCAGGAAATCCTTGCTCTTTAGACATGGTTCCTGATGACTCTGTTTCCTGCTCATGGATAATTCCTTCTTTCCTGAATGTCATCTCAGGACCTATCTTTCTATTTTTCCTGGGAATTCTTTTCCCAGTAGACCTTCTGCTGTTCTGTGTCTTCTGGGAATTCTTTTGTTCTGGATATCCCTTTCTTGGTGATGATTCTGCTCTTCTGTGTCTCCTGGGAATGCTACCCCTTTCTTCAGAACCCTTCTAAACCCCTCTGTTATCTGCCTTGGGAATTCCTTGTTTTTCTGGCCTTGTTCCAATGACTCCGTTTCTCTTGCCTTCTGTTCCTGTTCCTTCTGACCTGTTATCCAGGACTTGTCCTTTTGTCTTCCCTGGGTTCTCCTTCTCCTTTGGGGATCTTTCTGCTCTTCCTACATCCTCTGGGACTTCCCCATTCTTGTGTCTGTCCTTTGGTGGGCCTTTCCTTCCAGCCTCCCTTCCATCTTTCTAAACCCTTCCAGACCATTTCTGTTTCATGCCTTGTGCTGCCCCTGGCACCTTTCCTGGCTGTCTCCTAGTTGATGATGGAATGTCAACCTTGAGGTGGAGATAGCATCTAGTGACCACACTGGGTACTGCTACTTGCACCTAGCAATCCAGTCCCCTTTACTCTTGCCCTTCCCTCTGTTCTCTGGTCCCTCTCTGGTCTCTTCTGCCATAGTACCCAGACCACCTGATCAACTGTCTACCTTTGTGCAATGATCAGACATGCTCTGTGCCAATTGCCCCTCTGACCACCTTTACCACTAGTGCAGTGCCTAACTCCTACCTATGTTGACTGTACCCAGCTCTGATTGTTTCCGGTCATCTCCAGCTCTTCCTGGAGTAGTCCACCTCTCTCCCCTAGTTGCTGCACATAGACAACATGCAATTCAACCAGTATACAGACATTTGTTGTGTTTAGAAGGTGAGGCCAGTGAGCTACTCTCAGTGGAACATCCACTCCTCTGGGTCTTCTCCAGCCCCCACCATGATATCCTCTGGCTCTGTCCCAGCTCTGAGTTTGGCCACAAAAACCCTTATTCCCTCTCTGGCCTTCTGACCTCCATTCCCCTCCCACTGAGCATCATGATTGATTACATGAACACCAGACTCTGCCCTGAGATATCCCTTTTGGCAGCCCTTCTCCATTTGGATCTTGACTAGGTCATGAAGAAGCCTGTTCTGCTCCCTTAAGTCCTGATGAATCAGACCACCAACCTCACAGATTGTGTTGGCAACCAATCTATTACCTGTTGTACCAACTCCTTGGGCTGCCTTATTAAGAGTAGTGAGGTTCCAGACTCCTTCTGCCATTCTGACACATATTCTGCCCCTATCTCTTTGGCTAGTGTTTGCTCCCCCTATTCCCATTGAGGCATCAGCCTGGTATGCCTCAACTCTGTGCCTCCTTTTTTCCTGATTCTTGGCCATTATGAGGGCCATCCCATCATCAGGATGGAGAGTGAGCTGGTTATCTGACCAGAAGTAGAGATCTGGGAATCCAGCCATGATAGAGCAGGAAAATAAGTGCCAACTTTTTCCTTCGGAACTTATCTTCCTTGAGCCAACTCCATGCTAACCCCAACTCTAACTGAGTACAGAATCCATTCACCCTCGATCATTGTGTTTAGTTCCCTTTGGAAATAAACAAACCTCCCTCAATTTCATCCTAGATCTGACCCTTTCAACATTTGTTTTGGTTGTCATTTGACTATCAGACTCTAGTCTAATTTCTGACTTTCTCTCTGGAAGTTATTCCAAAGCCCTGAAACTCTCCACTTCTACCCTTTGTTCCTTTTCAGTTTCTCTGTCCTTATGGCAGAAGCGACCATTTTTAACATCAGGTTTTAATCTTGCCCCTTTGGGAAATTCAGCTATTTCTTCCATCCATTCTTGGCTGTCCATTTGTCCTCCTTATTGCCCCATGACCACCCAAGGTATCACTTACCTGGTCATGAGATTTCATTTTGACAGGTTATTACAATTTGTGAAAACCTTACTTTCTGGACTTACTCTGCATGTTCTCCAATCTTGTTCACTCAAGGCTCAAAGCCTTCACTTCAGAGGTCATTAACCCCTTTTTGTATCCTTATTTTCAGCTCCCCGGGTCATTCCCAAACCCTGACCTCTGTTATGAAGACAACTGAAGTAGTTACTACACTACTCTAGTACCATAATGTCTTTATCTTCGCCCCTTTCTGCCCCCTCCCAGATCCCTGTCCCAAGTTCCACTATCTCTCCTGCCACCTCTTTCTCTTTGCTGTCCTCCAGCCCACTCTCCACATCCTTTCCACTCATCTTTCATGTGGGATCAAGGATATCAACCAGCCACACTAGCAGCCAGTTTTCCCTTCTCATCTCCTGCACCACCTGGTCCCCTACTTCCCATATGGTTGCCACCAGCAGGTGACAGCCCTCTGCCACCTGCTTGGCACCACCCTTCATTTCCTCTGAGTGAGCCCTTTTTTCGGGCTGCTCCTCCTCCACATTTCTTCAATGCCGCTTCCACATCAGCTTCTCCTTCCTGGGGCATTCACACCTCACCTTGGCCTCTTGACAGGCCAAGCATGACATGGACTTCCCCATACCCACCTCACACTCCATCCCCCTATTCACACACCTCTGGCATGCCGGTGCCTCCTCCGCCCTCTGCTTTTCTTTGCTGTTGCTGGACCCTGCTTGGGCCTGCACTTGTGCCACCTATGATCATCAGTGGTGCTACTCATGGGACAACAACTGTGGTACACACCTTTTCTTGGGCAGCTGCCTCTGCCATCCTCTGGGCCCTCTGGGCCTCCTTGGCCTGCCTTCGGGCAGCCTCCTCCGCCATTTTCCAGGCCTCTTCCGCCCTCCTCCATTCCTCCTTCTTTCTGGCCTTTGCATGCCTCTTGCACTCAGTGTATTTGGCATTGCTCAATGCCTCATCATCATCAGTGCACTCTGTGATGCATTCATTGGCCCAGGCCATGAGATCTTTGAATAAGGCCATGTTGTTGTAATGAAGAAAGAATGAGCTACCATTGAAGTCCCTGTTTTTATTCATAAGCAAGCTGAGAAACTCTGCTCTTCCACCCCATTGTAACTAAACAAGGTCATGTGCTCATTGCCTTCACAACCCTCCATTTTACCCCCAATGTTACCAAAGTGCATGATCATGTGCCCATTACCACACTATTGCAGATCACATGTCTGTACCCTCTGCACCCTGGACCAATAGCCTTCAAGGGTTCAGGCCTAAGAGGGGGATACTGTCATATCCTGGACCTTTGACCTGAATTCTGACCCCATTCCAACCCAGCTTACAATTGGTCTTCATACCTAGTAAGCTGCTCCAGCCCTCTGACTTCCCTTCAGGCAACTCTGGCCCTCTGTCACCATTCCAGTCTTCCCCAGCTAAGCATGTACACTTCCTGCCCCTCAGCATTATATGCTTCCCCAGACTTTCACTCCCACTCCACCCATTCTGCTTCCAGTTTATCTCTGCTCTAGTTAAGTACTACCCTAGTTCCCCTTTGTCATCTCCAGACCATCCCAATATAACTCCATTACCATTCCTGGTCAGTTACCATTACTGTTACAAATGTAACATTTGCTAGCAGAAGAGTCACATGACAAGCACATGACTGTGAGACTTTATTGCCAAACAAGAATAAACCCTAGGATATGGTTGAGTTGTTTCTTTAGAGTTTCCCCTTGGGTTTGGGATACAGCTTATAGAGTTGGATCTAGCATCTCAGATGAAGGTATCTTCTGATCAGATCTAGATGACATCTGTCTAGATTAATGGATTTGATCTGTGGCAGAGATCCAGATGGGATCTCCTCAGCCTTATGGTTGAGGACATGGTCTAATCTCTGCTTACCCTAGACCCTTGACTTCCATTCTATATAGCCTCTCCATTCCACACACCACATCCACATGGCCCATTGGTTATATTCTCAGTAAGCATGTCCTATGCCCTATTTCCATATTTAGTGTTTCCCTATGCCCTGGAGGTGGTCTGTGCACATCTGGACTTAGTATAAATAGCAGGTAGTTCCTTGGTTTTGGCTCCCCAGCCTTAACCACTTGTTTCATACAGTGGACACTTTGTTATCTTGTACATCATCTAGTGCCATTCAATATAGGCATTACCCTTCTAACATCATGATGGCTCCTCAGGCCTTGCTATCCTGAGTCCAGTACATCATCTTTTCATCTATTCCAACTGAATCTGACAATAAAACTGGTGCACCCTCTCAAGGCAGACCATTTAGGGTTAGAATGGGTTATTCAGAGATTGACACCATAACAATTACCATCATTGTTGCTCTTCCTGTTCCATTCCTGTTCCTTGCTCTTCCCTGTTTCATCCTGTCATCCTTTAGTTTCAGTCTGACATAATTGGACATTGTCTCCCTGACATCTCCATTCATTTCCTAGATATCTAGACATCTGCTTTGCTTCTGAGTTTGCACCTGTTTTATTTTGTTACACTTCTAGATAGTTCTGCCTCTCTGAGGTATAAGTACTGTAGTTTTGTATCTTGTACCTCAGTATGAATATCAACAAAAACACCAGAAAATCCTCTTGTCATCATCCTCACTCTGCTTGAGCCTTGGGCTCACTCTGACCCTCTGGATTACTCTGGAGTATTTCTGAGACTATGCAATATCCTTGAAGGAGTCATAAAACCTCACCCCCATGACTAGGCTTGACTCTTCTTGTCCTGCCTGTCCCTCCTGTTAAGCATAGAGACAGCCTTATCACCCACCCTAACATCTATGTAAATTGGGACAATAGAGAAGTGCAAGGGCACATCCCATAAGGTAAAGCTGAGTCCCATTTGACCATTGAAACCCTTCCTAGATTTCCCCGGAACTCTCTGGAGCACCCCAGAGTTCTGATCTTTCTCTAGCATCAAGGGTTTCATTTAAAAAAGAGGAACTGGTTAAAAGTATACTCATCTAGGTATAGGTTTTAACAGTCTCTTTTTAGTGGGATGGAAAGTTTTAACATAAGGCTACAGTATTTATATGGTACAGAATAGTGCATGGATCAAGACTCTGATGGGAGAATTCCCACAGACCCTGAGGCACCATTAAAAAGAAGAGAAGCACTTGTGAGAATAGCCAATGGCTGAAAAAAAGTAAGGTTTCTAAAATGAAAGAAGACAAAAATGAAAAACAGGCTGAAGATATGAGGCTAACCCTATGCCCTGGGTCTAGACCAGTCATGTGACCAGTCATGTGCCTAGATAAGATAAAAGATTAGATAACCACATGGAAAGATAAGATAAGGTCATGTAATCAAAAGTTTTGAAAAAGCAAACTATAACACTACCCTCTTTTTAGATCTCAGATTTCAGACAAGACATAGCTAAAGATACAGCATTGGTGTGGTTTTCATATGGTTTAAACAGAGCATGAAATGAAGAGAGGTCAATGGAGAAAAGTTGGTGAGGTGCAAAAGAATGAAGCTTGTGGAATTCTTCTATAAATTCAGGGAAATTAGTCAAATCATCTTTTGTTTGCCAAGTGTGATTGTTTTCCCCATAACCTGTCCAATAAACCAAATATTCCAACTTGCCACCTTTGAAATGAGAATCAACAATATGATCAACCTCATATTCTTCATGACCTTCTTTTGTAATAATTATGGGATCTGGAGTGAGAATGTTTTGTCTGTGGAGTAATGGTAAATATGGTTTAATGCATGATATGTTAACAGTGGGATGAATTTGCATAGTAGAAGGCAGCTTAAGATGAACTGCATGGGAAATAACTTCTATAACCATGAAAGAACCAATTCATTTCTTGGACAATTTTTTAGAAGGATAGGAAAGTATAAGATTTTTGGTTGACAGTAACACTTGTTGATCTTTTTGATACTGAGGTACTATTTTCATGTTCTGTTTTTCCATATGGGTTTTAGTTTCTTCTAATGCTTCCTTGACTTCTTTAAAAGACTTGAACATATCTCTAAAAAAATGAGGTGAAGGAGAAATTGCAGTAGAAGCTTTGAACCCCAGACAAGAATGATAGGTTTTAGTAATTTCAAATGAAGATGTCTGTGTCAAGGTGAAATACAAATTGTTATGATGGTATTCTGTGATTTTAATTCAATCTGCCCAAGATTCTTGTCTTTTTGCAATAAAGTTATACAAATATTATTCCAGTTTCTGATTAATGCACTCTGTTTGACCATCCATTCTAGGATGATAAGCTGTAGAGATCTTTTGTTTGATCTGAAGAATCTCATTAAGCTGTTTCATGAATTCCAAAATGAATTAAGGGCCATGATCTGAAATGATAGAAGACAGAAGTCCATGTCTTGACCAGACATGATCTCTAAATAATTCTGCAACATAAAGAGAAGAAAGGAAAGAATGGCATGGAATAAAAACAACTTCTTTTGAAAACCAATCAACTACCACCATAATAGCATCAAAACCCTTTGATGTCAGAAGTCCTGTAATAAAATCAACCAAAATATCTTCCCATGAAGAAAAAGCTGTAGAAAGAAAACAAACTGGAATAATAGCTTCAGATCCCTTGAATGTGGCACATGTAGAACAATGTGAAACAAAAAATGCAACATCTTCATTGAGACCTGGCCAATAATAATATCTAGATAAAAGTTGTTTAGTGTGGTTTTGACCTGCATGACCACCTAAAGGAGATAAATGAAAAAGATTAAGAGCTTCTATCCATAATTCTTCAGAAATGAAAATTTGTTTTCTTTTGTTTAAATAAACTTGTTGTTCTGAACTATAATACCAGTGGGATGGAAGATGTAAGTCCACTGATGCCTGTTGTACACGAGAAAAGAAAGAAGAGAAAAGAGAAACAACACATTGAAAAATATGAAGAGAAAGCATAATGAATTGTTTATTCAGTTCCAGTTTATTTTCAAAATGGTCTTGTTGTCATAAACATAATATTCACTAGCAGAAGAGTCACATGACAAGCATGTGACCATGAGACTTTATTGCCAAAACAAGACAAACCCTAGGATATGGTTGAGTTGTTATTCAGAGTATTCCCCTGGGGTTTAGGCACAGCTTATGGTTGGATCTAGCATCTTAGATAACAGATGCATCTCCTGATCCATATTTCTGATGAATCTGGATCTAGATCTAGATAAGGATCAGATCTGATTGTGGCAGATCTCTAGATGGGATTTCCTCAGCCTCATGGTTGAGGGCATGGTCTAATCTCCACTTACTCTAGACTCTATTCTTCCATTCTACATAGCCTCTCCATTCTACACACTTATATCACATGGCCCATTGGTTATATTCTCAGTAAGCATGCCCTATGCCCTGTTTTCTTATTTAGTATTTCCCATAACCCTGGAGGTGGTCTGTGTGCATCTGAATATAGTATAAATAGTAGAGTAGTTCCTTGGTTTTGACTTCCCAGCCTTAACCACTTTGTTATCTTGTACATTATCTAGTGCCTTACCAATACAGGCATTTCCCTCCTAATATTGTGACATGGCTCCTCAGGCCTTGCTACCCTGAGTCCATACATTGTCTTCACTCTATTCAATTCAAATCTGACAATGAAACTGATGCATCCTCTCAAGACAGACTGTTTAGGGTTAGGATGGGTTGTTCAGAGATTAACACTGTAACACTTGTCTTCTGGATAAAGCATCTGCTCTTCCATTAGTTGGACCTGGTTTATAACACATCTTGAAATTAAATTCTGTCAATGTAGCTTGCCATCTAGCTTGCCTGGGAGATAGATCTTGCAGTTTCTTCCAATACTCCAAATTTTTGTGATCTGTTCAGATCTCAAAGGAGTCTCACCCAATTAAATAGTGGTGCCAATTATGAAGAGCATGAATAACCACCAGAAGCTCTTTGTCATAGATTGGATGATTTAATTCTGTGGGGTTCAAAGAGTGGGAAATATACACTGCAGGTTATTAGAGACCATTTTTGTTTTGATATGACAGAACTGCCTCTATGGCAATATCAGAGGCATCTGTTTTGAGTTGTATGGGTTTAAATGAATTAAAATAACACAAGAGAGGTTTGAAAGTAAGAATTTCTTTCAAATGAACAAAGGCTGCCATGCAAGCTGATGTCCATTCAAATTTGATATCCTTTCTTGTAAGAGAATTGAGGGACCTGGCAATGTTAGTGAAGTTGGGAACAAATCTTCAATAATAGTTTGCTAATTCTAAAAAGGCTTGAACTTGTTTAACAGTTCTTGAAATGGGCCAATTTCAGACTATGCTTGTCTTGTTTAGTTGCATCTGTACCCCCTTTTTAGACACAACTATGCCCAGATAATCTACTTGTTCCTGAGTGAAGTGACATTTTGATGGCTTTAAGAAGAGGTCATGGTCATGAAGATGACCTAGAACTTCTGCAACAATTTTCAAATGTTAGTTATAATTTTTGTTCCTTGTAAAGATCATAATATTGTCAATATAAATGACCATGTGTTCCCACATATCATAGAAAATGTTGTTAACCATTGCCTGAAAAGTACTTGGAGAGTTGCCCATTCTAAAATACATTACCAGAGGCTCAAAAGCCCCTATGGGCATTGTGAAAGCCCCTTTTCATTTGTTACCTTCTTTCATATGGATGTTGTTGTAACCCCACCATAAATCTAAAGTGGTAAACATATCAGCTTCATTTAACCTATCAATTAGTGTCAATATCAAGGGTAAAGGGTAATTGTTTTTGATGGTATACTTGTTTAAGTATTGATAGTTGATTACCATCCTTTTCCCACTGTCTTTCTTGCTGATAAAAAAGACAGGGGAAGTCTGTGAAGATTTAGATGATTGAATATAATCTTTTTTCATCTCTTTATTCACAAATTGGCATACTTCCTTCATTTCTTCATTTGAAAGAGAAATAATATGATCCTTCTTTGGTATGAAGTTTTCTTTTAACTCCATGGCATGATCCCAGGGTTTTCAGGTAGGCATGCATTCTGATTTGTGTTGAGAAAATACAGGAATAAATTCCCATAATTCTTTTGACACTTCCTTCTTTAATTGCGATTGTTTGTCTTCTATTACTTATCCAGAAAGAATATGAGTTTCACAATCCACTGAACATCTAGGAAAATCAATAGTTTTCTTGACCCAATCAATTTCTGGGTTATGTCTAGCAAACCAATCATATCCAATAAGTAAGTCCAGTGTTCCTAAAGAAGAAACATAAGCATTGATGTGTTCTCTGTACCACTTTCCATTTTTTCCTTTTATGGCTATATAAAAAATGACATAGTGAGTGATTTTTCCAATATTACCCTCTGTTTTGTCTGCATTATACACTGTTAAAGGTTTAGGCATATTCTTCTCATATAAACCATGATTCCAAACAAATTTCTGATCAATAAATATGACTGATGCTCCAGAATTCACTATTGCAAAAGTTAGTCCACAAGACTCCATTTTCAAACCATTTTTCCCCCTAACTTCTCTGTCTATCTTTATACTTACACCAAGTTCATCTCTTTCTTTGTGATTAAATAACTTGGCTAGATCTTTTCACTCTTCACTTTCTATTGCAAACAAGTGTCTGTTAATATCATTAGATGGAATTAAGCACCCTACTTCTGGGGCCATGCTTGAACAAGACACCATTACAGAAGGAATAATCAAATTCCATTTCATTGTATGAACATTGAAACAAGAAGAAGAAAAAGATTTGCATACTGGAAGTTCCATTTCTAATCTAACAGAGTCCCTTAGACTTTTTCCACAGCCTCTTTCTGCTTCTGTTTAGTTTCAAAAACATCCTGGAAATAAGCACAGGCCTCATCCATACTTCCCCATAATGCTGCAGGAATTTCTTGGAATCTAGCAGCATCCACCATGTTATATACCAGCCTGATTGAAACCAGTTCTGCCATTTGCCAACTATTTGCATTTGGTGGGGTGAAGTTGGAAAATCTAACAGGCTGTACATACTGAGCCTGTGTGCCTTGTTGCCTCTGGTTCTGTCCCTGAGGCTGGGGATCCTTGCTGAAATTATTCAAGGGCTGCAGTACTGCTGGGTTGAATACCCCCTTGCAATCTCTTGCAAGGTGCCCTGGTTTTCCACATTTGAAGCGGGTGCAGACCTGCATTGCTGCCTGGTGATCTATCTCCATGGGTGCACCATGCCCAGGTTGAGTGCTAACCAATGTGAATTGCAGTTGATTTGGTTGGAGTTGGAAAGGAGGTTGGTTGGTAGGAGGAGGATATTGGGGTGGGGAGAATCTAGGGGTAAATGTCAGAGTAGCTCTTTCTATCACCATTCATTCAAAAGATCTCCCAATCTTCTGAACCATTCCTGCCAATTCCCCTAGATTATCTGTCATGCCTTGCATGCAGATCTGCTGATATAATCTATAGTGGATTTGCAACCTCATCAGCTTTACTGCATGATCATTGCTTATCTTTGCATCCACTCTCAACATCTCAAACTCCTGCAGATATTCATCCACCAAGTTCTTCTGACATAAGGCTTCTGGTTTCTTTAAAGCTTTATGTGTCAGTTCATCAATGTGGAAGTACTTCCTAAGTTCTTCCACCATTCCTGCAAAGTCCAGCCATGCTTTTACCCCCCACTGCTCCATACTCCCATCTCCCTTGTTATAATACTCAGATTCCTTGTTGATGTACCTTTCATATATAATCTGAGCATATTCTTCAGCTCTCCCATCCAACCTTGATAGTACAGCTGCTGCTTGCTCCCTTGTATTCTTCCACCTTTGTTCTGCATGCCATACTGACATGCTTGTGAATCACTTTCTCCATGTCTTTTTTTTGCTGTTTCATTTTCCTGGATCAGCAATCTTCTTTGATCCTCCCATCTGCATAAGTTCTTCTACCAGTGTTCTCATCAAATCTCCAGTCTCCCCACTCATAGTTGTCCCATGTGTAGTACAGGTCAAAGGTCAGAAGAGGGGCTGGCAGTGTGACAGTTGGGATTTAGTCTCAAGGGGGGTGGGCTCTAATAGGATTGAATCTAACTCTGTTAATTCTTCTTCTTGGAAGCTGCTTGCATATGGGTCAAAGTTGGACAGATTGGGCTACTGTCTTGGGGAGTTATAAAACAGTTTTTAGTGATGTGGAGGGATGGAGTGATCAAAGCCTATCTATAACAGCAACCTTTCTATCTCTTCCTCTTTTTTCCATGAAGTCCTTTCTCATCTGCTTGTTAAAAGCATTGAATCTTCATTGGAAAGATTGTCTTTCAAAATTTTTGTCCTCAAATCCAAGGACTGCTTCAAAAATAAATTCTTTTAACTGATCTTCATGTTCCCACGGATATTCCTTTTTCATCAAGACATATTCTGTGATGTGTACCCTTGATTAATATAGTAGTCTTGAGCAAGTGTTACAGGAGTGATTTTGGTATTGCAACAATGAGCAAATAACTCTAATCAAGGGCTTGTTGATGTCAGTTTTGATGAGAGAAAAGCAAGTAAGAATAATATAGACAGGAGCCCTAGTAAGGCCACTTGCACTATAAGATACAAATGCTCAAGACTAGGGCTTGAGACATGCTAAGGCTATAGTATTTATATGGTACAGAATAGTGCATGAACCAAGACTCTAATGGGAGAATTCCCACAGACCCTGAGGCACCATCAAAAAGAAGAGAAGCACTCATGAGAATAGCCAATGGCTGAAAAAAAGCAAGGCTTCTAAATGGAAGAAGATGGAAATGAAAAACAGGCTGAAGACATGAGGCTAACCCTATGCCCTGGATCTAGACCAGTCATGTGACCAGTCATGTGCCTAGATAAGACAAAAGATTAGATAACCACATGGAAAGATAAGATAAGGTCATGTAATCAAAAGTTTTGAAAAAGTGAACTATAACACTTACTCCACATTTGCTCCAAACTTGTTCACTCAAGGCTTGCAAGGCCTTTACTTCAGTAGTTATTGATGCCCCTTTTTATATTCTAATTTCTGGCTCCCCCAGGTCATGTCTGAACCCCAACCTCTGTTACAAAGACAAACTAGAGTAACTACTACTCTACTCTAGTACCATTATATCTTTATCTTCCCCTTTTTCTGCTTTCTTCCAGATCCCCATCCCAAGTTCCACCACCTTTCCCACCACCTCTTCCTCTTCACCATCCTTCAGCCCACTCTCTGCATCTTCTCCACTCACCCTTTATATAGGATCAAAAATGTTGACCAGCCATACTAGCAGCCAGTTCTTTCTTCTTATCTCCCATACCATCCAGCCCCCCACCTCCCATATGATTGCTGCCAGCAGGCAACAGCCCTCTGCCACCTGCTTGGTACCACCTTCTGCTTCTTCTGAGCATACCCTTTTTTCAGGCTGCTTCTTCTCCACATTCCTCCATTGCCATTTTCATACCAGCTTCTCTTTCCCTGGGCACTTACACCTTACCTTGGCCTCTTGGCAGGTCAAGCATAATGTGGACTTTCCTACACCCACCTCACACTCCATCCTCCTATCCTCACATCTCTGACATGCTGGTGCCTCCTTCACTCTCTGCTTCCCTTTGTTATGGCTAGACCTCACTTGGTGTTACATTAGGCCCAGGTAGGGACAGGTGTAGACCTTGCTGTAAATAAAGAGGATGAAGTGAACCAGAGGTAAGCTTTAAGATGAGTGGAAGGTGACAAATGAAGTGTTGTGCCTTAATGATACCAGCTACACTCCCAGGGGTGTGCCAAGATCAGATGCTGATGATCCTCTGGTTAAGTGCCAGGACACAAGCAGTGGATTCCAAGTATATAGGTACAAGGACAAGTGGAGATGTGAAGACTGTGAGGTGGTTGCAAGGTAGAAGTAGCATGAGGAAAGAGAGGGCAGGAAGTATGCTACTTTATAGTACAGTTAATAGAGTTGAAGTGAAGATGGAATAAGTAATCATGCTGACAAATGATGAGTAAGATATCCATGTGGAAAGAGATGGAAAGAGATGGAACAATTATAAGTCAGCTGATTAAGAGATAGAAGGCCTGGGCAAAGGGCATAACAAGAGAGCAGTCTAGACAAGGCTAGAGTGTGAGAAGAGCAGAAACTATAGTGGAAAGTGAACAAGGAAGCACCAAAGGTACATGAAGAACAGAAGCTATAATAAGAGAAAAAAGGAAAAAAAAGAGAGAAAAGAGGAAACATAACATTACCCCCCTGCTAGGGGTGGAAGACTTGTGACACCTCAAAAGGCATTATAGGAGGGACTGGAGGAGCCAGTGATGTTGGCCCAGCCAACCTTGTTGATAACATCATCACAGAAGTCATTATCAGTATGATAAGAAGGCAAAAGGGGTGACAAAGCTGCAGGAGGGTGGTGGTAGGAGCCCTGAGAGCAGCAAGATCTGTGGAAGCAGCAAGAAGAGCAGGATGAACCACAGGAAGAGGTGCAGGAGGAACCATGAGAGAAAGAGGAGGAGAAAGAGATAAGGGGGTCAGTGACATGGTGCTGAGCTGGGCAGTGAGCTTGAGTATGTCTGGGATGCCAGTGGAGGCAATAGGGACTTTGATAAAAGGGACAGTTAATGCAGATGTGGCCCAGGCAGTGATAGTGGAAACATGCTTCACAAAAGCAAGGGTGAGAAGAGAAAAGGTGACCATCACCATAGAGGCTGGTCCACCAGGCTTCAGCTCATTCAAGAGCAGCAAGCTTATCATTGTCAAGAGAAGAGGAAGATGCAGAGGGAGTGGTAGGGATGTAGCCCCTGGCAGTGGCCAACTTGTGCATGTATCAGTCTAAATCTGTAAGGAATTTGCCCATGCTCATTTGGTAGGCGAGGATTTCAATATTAGACAAGAGCTTGCAATGGATAGAGGTAATAAGAGCCTGGGTGAGAGAGACACAGGCATGAGGGATACTGTCACATCCTGTGCCAATGGATCAACTCTGCTATGTCTCCAATGCAACTCCAGTTGCTTCTATGCTTTAAGCTGTGTGTTTTCTAGTTCCCTTTACCTCCATCTTCTCCTATCTAATAATTGATTACAACTTTATCTATACTAACTCCATACCATTCCGATACATCTCTGCTGTTCCTCCAACCTCACTTTCTGTTCCTGTTCCTTTGTGCCATGCTTCTCCCTGTTATCACTTAGTTTCAGTTTGACATTATTTGATGTTGTCTCCTCTGACATCTCCATTTG
>JBBPKN010000737.1:0-30016 GCA_038089275.1 Pulveroboletus cf. rosaemariae
AAGAAAGAAAGAAAGAAGAAAATGGAAAAGCAGGGCTTTTAAAACAGAGTACCTCCTCTACCCAAGGTACTCCCTCCTTTTCTTGTGCACCCATACTTGTATCCACTTCCAAGAAATCTATGAAGATTGCAATTCAAGTTTCCTACCCTTTCCATGTCAAGAAAGTCATAGCTACTCATGCTCTTGTCAATAGCAGAGCACAAATCAATTGCATAGACTGGGACTTTATCAAGAACCAGTTTCCCACTATGAAACTCTCTGAACTAATTGTTATCTGAAATGTTGACCACTTAGAGAACAAAAAAGGCAAGATTACTCAAACTTGTGACCTTCTTCACTTTGAACAATCTGTTCTCCTGGTTTCCTGCTATGTTATTGCATGCAGGAAGGAGAATATTATTCTTGGACACCCATGGCCTTGGGCAACAAACCCCACTATCAACTGGATGGCAAACATGCTCACCATCCCAGAATCCCCTTCTGACAAAACCACATACTGCATCAACTCTGTTTATAAACCACAGTTTGATGAACTCCTTGAAGACATCATTGTTCCTCATGATGAACTTTTGGTCCACTACCTGGACTATGTCACCCCTGAGCAGTCAATCAATGACTCACTCTATGACTGCCACTCAAGCAGGATCCTAGATCACTGCTCCTCCTATCTCCCTGAAATCACTGTCACTTGGCTGACCACATCCACCAAGCTAGCCATTGAAGCCAAAAAGGCTAAACCCAAGGTAACCCTTCCCCCCAAATACTCTCAGTTCTCATTGGTATTTTCCAATATCCTGAAAATCCTCAATCATCTTCCATTCTCTCACTCCTATGATCATGAGATCAATCTAAAGAACATGTTCATCCCAAAAATAGGTAAGGTTTACCCCTTATCTTCCCCTGAGTAATAGGCCATAGAAGAATTCCTTGAAGAGAATCTTTGGGCTGGGAAGATTTATCCCTTCAACTCCCCTCAAGCTTCATCCTTTTTCTTCATCAAAAAGAAGGATGGTAAACTCCACCCTTGTCAAGATTATAGGTACCTCAATGAATATACTGTTCACAATGCCTACCCTCTCCCTTTTATCTCTGATCTCATTGACAAACTCTGGAATGCTCAGCTTTTCACTAAGTTTGATGTCTGTTGGGGTTATAACAATGTCCACATTAGAAATGGACACCAATGGAAAGCTGCCTTCATCACACATAAGGGGCTATTCAAACCCATGGTAATGTTCTTTGGTCTGAATAACTCACCTGCTACTTTCCAGCAATTCATGAATGATTCATTCCAGGATATGATCACTGAGGGATGGCTCATCATCTATATGGATGATCTCCTTATCTCTTCCCCTGATGCCAACACTCATCAGGACCACACCTTCCATGTCCTTCAACAGATGACAGAACTCAATCTCCATCTTAAACTGGAGAAATGTACCTTTGCCACATCCCAGGTTAAATACCTTGGGATAATTGTTTGTCCTGGCAAGCTCACCATGGACCCTGTTAAACTCACTGGTATTTCCCAATGGCCCACTCCTTCTAAAGTCAAGGACATTCATTCCTTTCTTGGCTTTGCTAACTTCTACAGGTGATTTATCCCCAGTTACTCCACTATTGCCTATCCCCTCCTTGACCTCACCAAGAAGACCACAGCCTGGTCTTGATCTCCTGCCACCCAGAAAGCCTTTGACACCCTCAAGGCTATCTTCCTGTCATAGCTGGTATTGCAAATGCTGGATCTCACTTGTTCTTTCACTATTGCCGCCAATGCTTCCACCTATGCATCTGATGGTATTCTTCTCCAAACTGACCAGAATGGGGATTGGCATCCCTGTTCTTATCTCTCTCAAACCTTTTTCACCACCAAGCAGAACTATGATATCTATGACTAAGAACTTCTTGTGGTCATTTGCACACTGAAAGCCTGGAGACAATACCTCCTTGGCTTCTCTACCCCCATTCAGGTCTTTACTGATCACAAGAACCTGACCTATTTTAAGTCCCCTTAGAAGCTTAATTGCCACCAAGCTCAGTGGCTTTTAGACATTGCTGACTTTGACCTGCAACTATTCCATGTTGCTGGCACCTCCCTTGCTGGGCCTGATGCCCTCTCCTACCATCCTGATCTTTGTCCTGACACTTTCCAGAATGACCAGGAAGTTACTCTTCTCCCTCCTGAACTTTTCATTAACCTTGTTGATGCTAACCTCTCTGCCCATATTAAAGAGCATCAACAGGGTGACCCCCTTCACCTCTTCATCCTGCAAAAACAGGATGCTTCTGTGGATGAGAAATTTCTCTGCTTCCACACCTTCAATTGGAAGGAGACTGATGGGTTGCTTACCTATCACAACTGGGTCTTTATTCCTTCCTCTATTAATCTCCATCATAAGATTCTTCAATGTTGTCATGACCACTCCTCTGCTAACCACCCTGGTTATCTCAAAACCTGACAACTCATCTCCACCAAGTTTTGATGGCCTGGCCTCACCACTTTTATCTGCAACTATGTTGCCAGCTGTCCTGTTTGCCAGCAAAACAAAGCAAATACTCACCCTTCTACTCCAGCATTGTCCCCCATCCACTCCACTGCCACTCACCCCTTCCAACAGATCTCCACAATCTCATCACTGATCTCCCCCCATTCTCTGACTTCAATGCCTTGTTAATCATGGTTGACCACAGGCTTATGAAGGGGGTAATTCTTTGCCCCACTAAGAAATCTATTACTGCCAAGGATATTGCTACTTTCTTTTTCCACAAAGTCTACCTCTGCTATGGTCTTTATAACAAGATCATCTCTGATCAAGGCCCCCAATTTGCCTCTGCCTTTGCCAAGGAGCTTGGAAAACTCCTTGAGTACAATCTCTCCCTTTCCACTGCATATCATTCTCAGTCTGATAATGAAACTAAATGAGTTAACCAGGAGATTGAGACATATATCCACATCTATTGCAGTTCTAACCCCATCAGATGGGCTGATTTTATCACTCATGCCAAATTTGTCCACAATCACCACCCCCACTCCATCATAGGGCAATTTCCATTCTATCTCATGATAGAATATGAATCCCATGCCCCCCCCTCCATTATCAATGAATCACTGATGCCTACTGTTGCTGACCACACTAAGGCACTTCTTGCAGCTTGTGACAAAGCCCTCACCACACACAATCTAGCTCACCAGACCATGGCATCCCATATCCACTCCACCTTCTCTCCATTTGCCAAAGGAGATAAAGTGTGGTTAGAAGCTCAAAATTTGAAACAAGCTATAGTTTATCCAAAACTCTCTTCCAAATGGGAAGAACCCTTCACAATCATGGAAGTCCTTTCTCTAATCACCTATTGACTCCACCTTTCATCCACATGGAAGATTTACCCCATGTTTCATGTGTTGCTGTTATTGCCCTATCATGAAAATGACATTCATGGAAAGAACCTTCCTGCTCCACCTCTGGGCCTTATAGAAGGTGAGAAGGAATACAAATTAGAGCAGATATTAAAACATCATAGTCCCCTGAGTAACCATCAGTTCCTGATCCAATGGAAAGGGTACTTGGCAGAAGATGACTCCTGGGAACCCAAATGGAACTTGAAACATTCCCAGTCCACTTTGGAAGAGTATAAACTCCTCCACCCTTGTTACTTCTCCTCATCCACTCTTCTTTCTCACTCTCCCACTAAGAAAACCACCCACTGTTGCAAATAACAATGGCCTTTACCATTGATCAAGGCTTCCACTCCTGTAACACCCCTCTTGACACTCTGCCTTTATCCTCATTACAGCTTCCTGATGAGGAAGTTCCCACTAAGCCTTTACTCATCTCTTTTCCTTCATCTATTACTGATACTCACTTTTCTTCTTCCTTATCTGCCCTTGCTTCTGAATTCCCTTCTGAGGACTTTGTAGCCTCACTCCCTGCTATCTTCATTGGTCCAGCCATTGTCACTCCTATTCCTATCCCTCCTCCTGCAATTAACACCATATCTGCTGGCATTCTCAGCATTGATCTCCCACTCTCCACCCATGCTCTTTACCATGGTGCCCCATATCCTAATTATGCCCACCAGGTCATGACCTTTGTCATGAACTCTCACCTTGCCATCCCCATCAGCTCCTACCTTGACATGTTTTTGCCCTTGTGGCTACTATACCAAATCTATATGCAGCTCCTTCATCTTCCCCTTCTCACATCTGCCCTTGCTTGTATTCCCCACACTCAGGTCTCTCTTACTCAGGCCCTAATCTCCTCCATCCACTGGGAACTTCTCTTCAATGTTGAAGCCCTTGCCTATCAGCTTGAGATAGGCAAATTCCTCACTGACCTTGACCAGTACATGTGTGAGCTAGCTATTACCTGGGGATACACCCCCACTACCCCTTCTGCATCTTCTTCTCCTCTTAATGACAATGAGCTTGCTGCCCTTGAGTGTGCCAAAGCCTGGTGGACCAGCCTTTATGGTGATGATTACCTCCCTTCTTCCCACCCTTGCTTTCACAAGGCATGCTTTCACTGCTGATGCCTGGGCCACATCCAAATCAACTGCCCCTCTTACCAGTGTTCCTACTGCCTCTGCTGGTACCCTGGACATACTTAGGCTTACTGTCCTGCTCAATGCTATGTCATTGATCCCCTTATCTTCTCTTTCACCTTCTCTTCCTCCTGCAGTTCCTCCTGCACCTCCTCTCATGGCTTGTCCCACCCTTCCTGCCACTTCTGCAGTTCCTGCCACTTACAGGGGTCCTATTACCACCCTTCCACAGCTTTCTCACCCCCTCCACCTTCTTATCACACTAACAATGACTTCTGTGATGACATCATCGACAAGGTTGGCTGGGCCAACATCACCAGCTTCCCTTGGCCCTCATATGACACCTTTTAAGGTGTCACAAGTCTTCCACCCCTAGCAGGGGAGTAATGTTACATTTCCTCTTTTTTCTTCTCTTTTCCTCTTCATGTCCTAGCTTCTGCTCTTCTCACACCTTGGGTGCTCCCTTGTTTATCTTTCAGTGATAGATTCTGCTCTTCTCATGCTCTAGCCTTGCCTAGACTGCTCTTCTGTTAAGCCCTTTGCCCAGATTTTCTATCTTTTAATTAGCTGATTTATAATCATTCCATTTTTTTCCATCTGTTTCCATATGGATACATTACTCATCATTCATCAGCATGATTACTCAATTGATCTCCGCTTGAACCCTATTAGTTGTACTATAAAGTAGTGTACTTTCTGTCTCCTTTTTCCTTATGCTACTTCTACCTTGTGATCACCTCATAGTCCTTGCATCTCCACTTCTTCTTGTATCTATGTACTTGGAATCCACTACTTGTGTCCTGGCACTTAACCAGAGGATCATCAGCATCTGATCTCAGCACACCCCTGGGAGTGTAGCTGGTACCACTTAAGCACAACACTTTGTTTGTTGCTCTTCACTTGTCTTGAGGCTTATCTTTGGTTCACCTCTTCCACTTTCCCCACAGCAAGGTCTACACCTGTCCCTACCTGGGCCTAGCATAACAGTAGGCATTTTTCACCAGCAACATTGCAAATTGATTATCTATGTGAATTTTAATGGTGAAATGAACAAGGGAAGGTTCAAGTTCTGAGAATAATGTTCTGAGCCAAGCAGCTTCTTTAGCAGCTACAGTTGCTGCCATATACTCAGCCTTAGTTATTAAGAGTGCAATGGAGCTTTGTTTCTTGGAGGTCCAGGTGATGGCTCCTTCTTCCAAGGTAAATATGTACCCTGAGATTGACTTCCAATCATCTGTGTCTCCAGCCCAATTAGCATCCACATAATCCAGTAGTTCCAATTTGGCAGACTTCTTGTAGATGAGTTGTATGTCTGTTGTATCATGCAAGTAATGGTAGATGCATTTGAGGGCTGCCCAGTGTGTTTCTCCAGGCATAGTGACATGCTGGCTTAGTGTACCCACTGCAAAGGCAAGGTCAGATTGTATTACAAGCATTGTATACATAAGACTGCTGAGACTACTTTGGTAGGCTTTCACATTAGCTGTGGCAGTGTTATCCTTCAAGAGTTTGCTGTTCACATCCATTAGGGTTGTCACAGAGCATCCATTTATCATTCTGAAATGTTCTAAAATGGTGTGAATGTAGTGCCATTGAAAGAGGGAAATCATTACTCTATCTCATGTGATTTCCATCTCTAGTATCCACCATGCCTTGCCAAGGTCCATTACCTCATATTTGGCAGATAGAGTGCACTTGAAGCAGCTTATCTGCTCACAATCCCTGGAAAAAATGAGCTTGTCATCAGCATAAATGGCAACCATGATTAACTGGCCATGTTCCTTTTTGTTAAACAGGCTATGATTGGCATTACTTTGAGTAAAATTGAGGGATTTGAAGAGATTGTATAGAGCATTGTATCAAGCCTTTGATACTTGTTTGAGGCCATAGAGCATGTGCTGTAGGTGCCAAACCTTGTTCTGATTTGAGCAAAAGCCTGAAGAGGGTCTTAAATAGATCTTCTTATTCAGTTTGCCATTGAGGAAAGCTGATTTGATGTCAACTTGGTGTATTTCAAGATCATGCTATGCAGCAAGGGCTAGCAGCATTCAGATGGTGGCAAATTTGGTAATGAAGGTGAAGGTGTCCAGGTAGTCAAGTTTATATTCTTGTGTATATTCCTTTGCCACTAATTGCACTTTGTAGCATTCAATTTCACCATTCAGGCCACACTTAATCTTGAAGACACACTTCAAGTCAACTATCTTGTGATTGTAAGGGGGATTGACTTCTTTGTATAGGCTAATATTCTTAAAGGTCTTCAGTTCAGCCTTCATGGCAGCTTGCCATGAGTTGCTGTCAGGGCAATTTATAGCCTTGTGAAATGTGGCTGGCTCATTAGTGTTTGAGTGGGATATCTTGTGGACCATGGGAGTTTCTTCCACTAGGCAGGCAGCTTTGCTTTCAGACTTGTCATTAATCTCCAGCACATTGGATAATGTTATGTTTTCTCTATGTTTTCTCTAATAACCCTCTTCTTTACATGCACCTGAGGTGCCTCCTTGTTT
Source organism: Pulveroboletus cf. rosaemariae (assembly GCA_038089275.1). Classification (NCBI taxonomy): domain Eukaryota; kingdom Fungi; phylum Basidiomycota; class Agaricomycetes; order Boletales; family Boletaceae; genus Pulveroboletus; species Pulveroboletus cf. rosaemariae. Next base: position 7,050 of record JBBPKN010000737.1, read on the forward strand.
ATTTCTCTTCTTAGATTCTCTTTCTCACATTCTGGCCTTATCCAGACTGCTCTCTTGTTAGATCCTTTGCCCAGGTCTTCTTATCTCTTACTCAGCTGACTCCTAATCTTCTGCTCCTCTTTCCATCCATTACATGGATACCTTACTTACCATTTGTCAGCCTGATTACTTAGTGGTTCCCTACTTGGACTACTATTAGCTGTACTATAAAGTAGCATACTTCCTGTCTCCTCTTCTTTATGCTACTTCTACCTTGCAATCACCTCACAGTCCTCGCATCTCCACTACTCCTTGTACCTATGTACTTGGAATCCACTGTTTGTATCCTGGCACTTCTTCAGAGGATCATCAGCATCTGATCTTGGCACACCCCTGGGAGTATAGCTGGTACTACTAAGACACAACACTTAGTTTGTCACCTTCCACTCATCTTGAAGCTTACCTTCAGTTTGCTTCATTCTCTTCTTCCACAGCAAGGTCTATGCCTGTCCCTACCTGGGCCTAGTGTAACAAAAGAAGTAGCATCTCCACTTGCAGCTAGCATTGCTCTAGTCTGCTCCCATCATTCCACCCAAACAACCTTTGCTGTTTGACTCTCTCTGGGGTGAGCCTTGTGCCTCTACCTCAGATCCTCTTGAATCCACCTTGGAATCCAAGAACCCCTCTCCTCCAGACTGCCCTTCCACACCAGAAGACACACTCATGGATATTCTTGTCCCCTTTCAAGAAGAAGTACAAGAAGACTGTGATCTTGCTCATGAACTCTCCTCTTTCTTGCAGATCCCCTGAGCCCAGATACCATCATCCCCTACTCCAGTCTGACACCAACCCACATTTACACTTCCTCAACCTTGCCCCTCTCCCTCCATTACCATGTCTGGCTCCTTCACTTCTACCACTAAGCCTATGGAACTTTGTCTTGGTGCCCCTGAACACTTTGATGGTGACCGATCCAAGGCCGAGAACTGGCTGGACACAGTCCAGTTCTATCTCTTCGTTAACAGTGTGGTCTACAACTCAGATGAGAAGAAGATTGCATTTGCCCTTTCATTTATGACAAAAGGGCCAGCACTGTTGTGGGCTGCAACATACTGGAAAAAGTGTATCTCCAGAACAACCGTCACCATGGGAAAGTTTTCCCATTTCACCTCCATGTTCCTGAAAGTCTTCCAACAACAGGACATGGTTAATGCCACCATCCATTGGTTGGCAAACACCCAGATAAAGCAGGGAAAGAAAGGTGAATGGATGCCTTCCCTCACTAAATATACTGCTGAGTTCCAAAACCAAGTTGTTACAGCTAAAATCACAGATGACAACATTCTTATTGGATACTTCAAAACAGGACTTGCATCCTACCTCTCTTGCTGCATCCATAACCTGGATACAATCCCCTCCACCATTGCTGAGTGGTATACCAAGGCTGCTCACTTTCAAGGAATTATGGAGCACACCTGCTCTATAGAACAATGGTGAAAGAATCCTCGTGCATTTGCCTGGACTCCCATGCCCCCCTCTACCTCATCCAAACTGAAGAAAAATCTGAATGCAATGGACATTGATGCCATAAAGAAGGGACACCTAACTGAAGCAGGTAGAGCCTTCTGCATCAAGAATAAACTTTGTTTCAGATGCTGGAAACCTGGTCATATTAACACCACCTGCCCAAATTTCCCTGCTTCTTCTTTTTCCCCCACCACCATCAAGGAAACTCCTCATGTTAAGACAGTTTCTGCCGAAGAACTGACGACGAAGATTGAGGAGATTAGTGATAATGAATATGATGATGGGGTGGCAAGAGTAGTTGTAAAGAAAGAGCGAAAGAAGAAGACAGAAAAGCAGGGTTTTTAGAATGGAGCACCTTTTCTACGCAAGGTACTCCCTCCTTCTCTTGTGCACCTGTACTTGTATCTGCTTCCAAGAAATCCATGAAGATTGCAATTCAAGTTTCCCCTTCTACTTGTGCTAAGAAAGTCATAGCCACTCGTGCTCTTGTCAACAGTGGAGCACAAATCAACTGCATCAACTGGGACTTCATCAAGAAGAACCAGTTCCCCACTAAGAAGCTCAACAAACCAATTGTTATTCAGAACATTGACCACTCAGAAAACAAGAAAGGCAAGATCACCCAAACTTGCAACCTCCTCTTGCACTTCAAACAGTCCATTCTCCCAGTTTCCTGCTATGTCATCGCATGCAGGAAGGAGAACATTATCCTTGGACATCCATGGCTTCGAGCCACAAATCCCACCATTGACTGGATGGCAAATATGCTCACCATTCTAGACTCTCCCTCTGATGATGCTACCTACTGCATCAACTCAGTCCATAAACCATGGTTTGATGGACTCCTTGAAGATATCATCATTCTCCACAATGAACTTTTGATCTGCTACTTGGACTATGTCACCCCTGAGCAATCTATCAATGAATCGCTCTACAACTGCCACTTCAGCAGGATTTTAGATCACTACTCCTCTTATCTCCCAGAAGTCACCATTGCTCAGCTCACCACCTCTACCAAGCTCACTATTGAGGCTGAGAAGGCCAAACTCAAGATGACTCTTCTCTCTGAATATTCTCAGTTCACATCGGTATTCTCCAACACTCTGAAAACCCTTGACCACCTTTCACCCTCTCGTTCATATGACCATGAGATCAATCTAAAGGACATGTTTGTCCCAAAGATTGGTAAGGTTTACCCCTTATCCTCCCCCATCCACTCCTTGATCTTATCAAGAAATCCATGGCTTGGTCTTGGTCCTCTGCTGCCCAGAAAGCCTTTGACTCCCTCAAGGCCATTTTCCTCTTCCAACCAGTACTGCAGATGCTGGATCTCACCCATTCCTTTGCTATTGCCACCAATGCTTCTGCCTATGCATCTGGTGGCATTCTTCTCCAAACTGACATGAATGGAGATTGGCATCCCTGTTCATATATCTCTCAGACATTTTCTGCCACTGAGTGGAATTACAACATCTATGATTAAGAACTCCTTGCAGTTATCTGAGCTCTCAAAGCCTGGAGGCAATACCTCCTTGGCTCATCTACCCCTGTTCAGGTTTTCACCAACCATAAAAACCTGACTTATTTCAAATCCCCTCAGAAGCTCAACTGACAACAAGCTCACTGGCTTCTTGATATTGCTGATTTCGATCTGCAACTCTCTCATGTTGCTGGTACTTCCCTCACCAGACCAGATGCTCTCTCCCACTGCCCTGACCTTTGTCCTGACATTTCCCAGGATAACCAGGAAGTTACTCTCCTTCCTCCAGAACTCTTTGTGAACCTTATTGATGCTAACCTCTCTGCCCACATTAAAGAGAATCAACAAGGTGACCCTCTTCGCCTCTCCATCCTGCAGAAACAGGATGCTTCTGCAGATGAGAAATTCCTCCACTCCCACACCTCTGATTGGAAGGAAATCGATGGTTTGCTTACTTACTGCAATCGCATCTTTATCCCTTCTTCTATTAATCTCTGTTGCACCATTCTCCAGCACTGCCATAATCACCCTTCCGCCAGCCACCCTGGTTATCTCAAAACCTGACAACTTATCTCTGCTGAGTTCTAGTGGCCTGGCCTGGCCTCCTTTGTCTGCAACTATGTTGCTGGTTGCCCTGTTTGCCAACAAAATAAGGCAAACACTTATCCTTCTCACCCTGCTCTCTCCTCTATCTGCTCCACTGCCACGCACCCCTTCCAGCAGATCTCCTGTGATCTCATTACTGATTTTCCTCCATCTTCCAACTTCAATGCCTTGCTGGTCATGGTCAACCATGGGCTTACAAAGGGGGTTATTCTCTGCCCCACCAAGAAATCTGTCACCACTAAGAATATTGCCATCCTCTTTTTCCACAAAGTTTACCTCCGATATGGTCTTTACAACAAGATTATCTCTGATTGAGGCCCTCAGTTCACCTCAGCCTTTGCTAAGGAGCTTGGGAAACTCCTTGAGTACAATCTCTTCCTCTCCACTGCATATCATCCTCAATCTGATGGTGAAACTGAATGAGTTAACCAGGAGATTGAGATGTATATCTGCATTTACTGTGGCTCCAACCCCACTGAATGGGCTGACTCCATCACCCATGCTGAATTTGTCCATAACTGCCACCCCCACTCCATCACAGGGCAATCTCCATTCTATCTCATAATGGGATATGAACCCCATGCCCTTTCTTCTATTATCGATGAATTACTGATGCCTGCTGTTGCTGATCACACTAAGGTGCTCCTCACTGCTCATGATGAAGCACTTGCTGCTCATGACCTAGTCTGCCAGACCATGGCGTCCTGCATCTGCTCCATCTTCTCTCCCTTTGTTAAAGGAGATAAAATGTGGTTAAAAGCCCACAATTTGAAATGGGCTGTCATTCACCTCAAACTCTCTTTCAAAAGGGAAGGACCCTTTACCATTACAGAAGTCCTTTTCCCCATCATCTATCACCTCCACCTTCCATCCACATGGAAGATCCATCCTGTTTTCCATGCATTGCTACTATCGCCCTATTGTGAAAATGATGTTCACAGAAAGAACTTCCCCACTCCTTTCCCAGACCTTATAGAAGGTAAGGAGGAATATGAATTGGAGTGAATATTAAAACATTGAGGTCCCCTGGGTAACTGTCAATTCCTAATCTGATGAAAAGGATACTTGGCAGAAGATGACTCCTGGGAACTGGAATGGAATTTGAAATGTTTCAAGTCTGCTTTGGATAAGTATAAACTCCTCCACCCCTGCCACTTTCCCTCGTCCACTCCTCTTCCTCCTCACCTCACCAAGAAAACCACTTGCCATTCAAAACAACAATGACTTTCACTGTCGACCAAGGTTTTCTGCTCTCTTCTTGACCTCATTGTGTTGCTGTTCACCCTTCTCCTCTTGCAGGCCACCATGTGCCTTTGAAGTGACATCCCAGGGACAGGGACAGTACTGCTGAGCATTACCTCCCCTCTCTTATGGTCCTCACCACACTAGTGCCCCTCCCCTCTCACAGGTAACAATCCACCTTTGGAGTAACAACCCAGGGACAGGGATAGTGCTCAACCTCTTCCTCTGGTGGTTTCACTGTTATCCTTCACAGATTCCCACTATCTCTCCTCCCCACTACTGCCTCACTTGGCAACCTCACTGGTTCTCAGACAACTCTTCACTCATACATCTTCACTCCTTCTCTAAATCCCTTCACTTTTCCCCACTGCTCCTCAGCATTCTATCGCCACTCTCCTGTGGCTCTCTTATGCTCCTGTGGCTGTGCCACCCCCTCCTTGTACCTCCCCTTCACTATTACCCACTAGCCAACATCACTGGCTTTTCCTAAACCCTCTTCTGCTACCTTTTAGGGTATCACAGGTCTTTCACCCCTAGCAGGGGGGTAGTGTTATGTTTTCTCTATGTTTTCTCTAATAACCCTCTTCTTTACATGCACCTGAGGTGCCTCCTTGTTTATTTCTCTTCTTAGATTCTTTTTCTCACATTCTGGCCTTATCCAGACTGCTCTCTTGTTAGATCCTTTGCCTGGATCTTCTTATCTCTTACTCAGCTAACTCCTAATCTTCTGCTCCTCTTTCCATCCATTACATGGATACCTTACTTACCATTTGTCAGCCTAATTACTTAGTGGTTCCCTACTTGGACTACTATTAACTGTACTATAAAGTAGTGTACTTCCTGTCTCCTCTTCTTTATGCTACTTCTACCTTGCAATCACCTCACAGTCCTCGCATCTCCACTACTCCTTGTACCTATGTACTTGGAATCCACTGTTTGTGTCCTGGCACTTCTCCAGAGGATCATCAGCATCTAATCTCAGCACACCCCTGGGAGTATAGCTGGTACTACTAAGGTACAACACTTAGTTTGTCGCCTTCCACTCATCTTAAAGCTTACCTTTGGTTCACTTCATCCTCTTCTTCCACAGCAAGGTCTACACCTGTCCCTACCCAGGCCTAGCATAACAGATAAGTGGCCATGGTCTTCTTTAGACATCCTCTGGCTTGATGGGCCTTTATTTTGGCTGTAGACATCTATGAAGAAATAATTGTCATTGTCTCAATTTAGTGCACAATGGTTATACTGTGACCTATGCAACTCAGAAGCCAGTATAGGGACAGATATGGCAGCATCAGTGCTGATGATTTGATAGAGTGCCTGGATCATAGTGAGATGATATTAATGGGCTGTGTCTCAGATATATACTGGGGCACAGTTAGTTCTGGTGGCATGCTCACTTGTCCATCTGGCAGAAGGGCATCTTTGCCTGAAAATGGTTGGCTGTTCACCTTATCTGTATCAAAATTCCCTGCCATTGAGGCTGCAGAGGGCCCAGTGTGTATAAATGGGACATACTTGCTTATATTGTGGCTCTCATCATTGGTGAAGTCCCTGGATGAATGCACCAGGTTCCTTGCAGCAGGCCTGGTTTGGCATTCATTTGGTGCATTATTCAATTTCATTTACATGCTGAACTCAGTAAAGGTAACACAGTTTACCTCCATTAAGTCATTTTCAATGAAGACTACATTTTGCATTTCAACAATGCAGCTAATTCAGTGTTCCATGCATACAAAGGCCTTGTGATTTGATGCAAATCCCAGGAATACACACTTCAACAATTTGGAGTCAAGTTTGTGGTATTTTTGGTCTAATACATGAATATGCACACTTCATCCAAAAATGCAAATGTGGGTAACTGATGGGTTATATCCTGTAAAGGCTTCATGTGGCATCAGGTTGCCTTTGAGTGCATGTGTCAGCAGGCAATTTAGAAGATGGGCTGCATAGGTGACCATATCTGATCAATAATGGTTTAGCAGGCCTGCATTGCTTAACATAGTACATGCAGTTTCAATCAAGGTGCAGTTTATCCTTTCAACTACTCTATTTTCCTGTGGGGTAAAGGCATTGGTCATCTTATGGTAGATGCCATTTTTCTTCAGATAGGCCTGGAATTCACTCAATGTGTACTCCCCACCACCATTTGTGCATAGCAAGTTTGCTTATTCACCAGTTTTAGCCTTGGCTTACCAGAAGTATTCCTTGGTAAAGATAAGCACCTCACTTTTGATCTTCATTAGTCTGACCACCAGTTGATGTAAGAGGGCATCAATAAAGGTAATGAAATAGTGATGCCTAGCTTGTGATGCTGTCTCCATTGATCCACAGATATTGGAGTATGTCCAAAAAAGAACTCAGGGTAATTCAGTAGGTGATATGGTGGGGATTTGAGTATGGTATTGCTTGCCATCTAAGCAAGGTTTGCACATACTGAGGTGGCTCTCCTGCTCACTCATTTCCATTCCAGTGACCATGTCCTGTTGATACAGGCACAGTATGGAGTATGGGCTTGTGTAACCAAACCTGCAATGTCAAGTGTCAAGACAAGCAATAAAGGAGTCAGATCAAGCTGCATGGGCAGACAGAGGGTGTTTTGCATCAAGGAACAGCAAGGGACTGTTAATAACATATGCTATTTGGTCTTCAATGCATAGAAATGCTGCAAGCACATAGAGTGAGTTTTGCTTATGCCCCAGTCCTACTGTCCTGCTCCTATCCTTAATGTAACAGGTTATGTTATTGAAAATTACTTGTATTCCTGACTTGAAGAGACATGCAATGGAGAGGAGATTTCCATTGAGAGCAGGTACATAGAAAATGTCTCAAAATATGGTTTTACTAATGTCACCATCTTTAAGTTGTGAGTCTAGGCTTATTTGACCTATATCTAACATACATATGGAAGATTTATTTCCAATGGTAACAGGCTGTGGAGGATTTAGGGGATGGTAGGTTTTGAACTACCCATGCTGTGAACTCATAGGGCAGAAACATTAGAATTAATAATCCAATCTTTTTGGGATTGCTTAGGGCCATCATGCATTATAAAAAGTCAGAGGGAAGAGGCTGAGTCACTTGCATTTACTTGAGTAACTCTGGCTGATAATTCACTCTTTTCCTCCTTATATTTCTCCTTTGCCTTTTCTCCTGAGTCCTTGTCTTCCTTATTGGTCTTTTTTTTGTGGCACTTATTCTGAGTATGGCCCAACCTCTCATAGTAAGTACACTTCTTTCTTTACCTTTTCTTTTGCTTCTTAGGCTCCTTTTCCTTAGTTTTAGTCTTCATTATGGCCTTGGCTAAGAGAGCAATTTGTGTTGCAGATTTTTGAAATCATTTCTCAATTAGGACTTAAGCTATTATGCTGTCAGTTGTAAGTTTGTTACTGGTTAACATGAGGATGGTGTGAAAAGTTGAGTAAGAGGATGGTAGGGAAATTACCATTGCAATGGCAACTAGGGAATCATCAAGGGGCTGACCAAGAGTAGTCAGGATGTTTACCTTCTGACACATTAGATTTAGCTATATCTCCAAGGAAGATTCATCTAATAAGTTGCTTTAAAATAGCTCATTTATTAGGTAAGCTATTGACTCTTTTCCCTTACCCTCATAGCATTCACTAAGCTTTTGCCAGATGTCCTGTGCTATGGAACAGTAAAGTACCCCACTGAGTGATTTATTCTTCAATGTTAGCATAATTTATGCATGCACTTCCTTGTTCTTCCCAAACCACTTAAGAAACTCTGATGGTTCAGTAGCCTTGTCAGGCCTGCTTTCTTTGCCAGTGACAACTCTCCAGAGGCCTCAAATGTTGAGGATGGTTTGAATATGAGACTTTCATGTCTGGAAGTTTGATCCTTCATTGTCAAGAGAAGGGACATTACACAGGTGACTAAGGGCCTATGTGGTATATCCAGAACTGGTTGAGCTGGTGGTGGAAGGTTGAACAGAAGATCCTGCTGCTGAAACAGAAAGTGCATGGAAGCTAGGCATGGCAGCTTTTGCAATGTGTGCAAGAGACATGTACAGTGGCTCAAAAAACTGTCCCAATGTTTGCATAGTTTGCACTAAATGCAATGGATATCAATAACTACTAAATATCATGCTTGGCTATGAGTGTATAAAATGCAGTACTTGCTCTTGGCTTTCTATTTGTCCAATAATCAAAGCATTTGGTTATGTTTTGATAACATGACAACCATATCAAAATGACAACTCATTGGGATAGTTTTTTGACTTTAAATAGAATATGGTATTTAGTATCTGGTATGACCTCCCTTGGCCTTAATAACTGCTTGAATCCTTCTAGACATGCTTTCTATCCATTTTTGACACTCCTTCACAGAAATCCTTTCCCACTCTATCACCACCCTATCCCATAATTGATGAACTCCTATAGGTGCCCTCTTATAATCTGAAAGGCATCTTTTCAAATAACCTCAAGTGTGTTTAATAGGATTAAGGACTGGAGATTGATCAGGCCAATCTAGAAGCTTGATATCTTGCTCCTTAAACCAGATTTCAGCTCTTCTAAAGACATGCTTGGGATTATTATCTTGCTGAAAGATGATTTCATCTGAAGGAATTCCAGAATTCTCCATGCTCTGCAACAATCCTTCCTTCAAAATTGCCACATACTATTCAGCATCCATTCTTTTCTCAACCTCACTCAAAACTCCCACACCATTCCATTCAATATAGCCCCATACCATAAGTGATCCTTCTTCAAACTTAACTGTATCTTTGATCTTCTTAGAACTTATTCCCTCTTCTTTCTTTTTCCACACATATTCTTGTCCATCTGATCAAATAACCCCCTTCCAGTCCTCCACAGTCCAATGCTGGTACTTCAGAGCAAAGGCCAACCTGCTTTTTCTATAGATAGTAGAGAGAAAAGGTTTTTTCTTCTTTACCACAGCTTTTAGAGAAGCTTTCTTGAGGATATTCTTGACTGTTTGTGGGCAGACAGGAGTGCTGACAATAGAATTGATGAAATGAGTAGCCTGAACTGCATTACTGGCCTTTCCAGTAAGAATTTGTTGAACAATAGCATATTTGTTGATAGGAGAAAGTTTTGAAGAATGACCAGCATGATGATTTTCCTTCTCTGGTTGAATTTCCTGAAGGACCCTAGCCACAGTAGACTTCCCTAGACCAGTTTGAGATGTAATTTTCCTACAAAAAAGATTAAGAGAGGTAAAAGAGATGATATTATCTGTTACAGTGGCAATATGGCACACTGTGCAGATGAGCTAATACTCCTAACCTGGTATGGCCTTGGGGTTGTGCTGATGTCAATGTCAGTATCAATATAGAAGAATAAGAGGGTAAAATGATAAATGCCTAACCCTAGATATAGTGCAGGACTTAGAAAGGGAGAATACTCAGGGTAGCTAAGCCTGAGGAGCAAAGTCCAAACACTAGCTTGTCTATTGAGATGCCTAGATGGCTAAACAAACAAAGTACTCAAAGCTGGGAAGCTAAGAGCTACATGAATGGCCTATTTATACTATCTAGAGTGGTACACAGACCACCAAGCCTGTCTGGGATAAATACTAATATGGGAACTGGGCATAGGGTGAGGGTAAAGGGTATGACTAAGTGGCCATGCATATCAAGGGTCTAAATGGAAGTAAAGCACAAGAATGAAAAGAAAGACTATAGGGTCAACAGATATAAAAATAGCACCTTAGCCTTGAGGCCAAGGAAATTCCATCTGTGTCTCTGCCACAGATCAGATCCATCAATCTAGATTCAGATCTAAGATCCAAGATCAGATGTCATCTAGATTAGATTAGAAGATACCATCATCTAAGATCTGCTACTAATCCTGTGCTAACTCTTTAGTTGAGGTATATTCTGAATAAGACTAACCATAGCCTAGGGTTTGGCTCAATCTAGCATAGAAGTCTCATGGTCAAATGATGGTCATGTGACTCTTGTGCATCTGAACTGTTCATTCATAACATTATCTTTTTAAGTAGCAGAAAGATATTTTATAATGGAAATAAGGGAATTTATTTGTGATGATAGGGTTTATATATGCTGCAGGATAATTAGTGACATAAGAGTGACATAATATATTACTTACCTAAGATATATAATTATCTTACAGCACTTTAGGGTCCAATATATGTAATGGGAATTCAAAGTCAAAAAACTGTCCCAATGAGTTGTTATTTTGATATGGTTGCCATGTTACCAAAACATAATTAAATGCTTTAATTATTAGACAAATAGAAAGCCAAGAGCAAGTACTGCATTTCATACACTCATAGCCTAGCATGATATTTAGTAGTTATTGATAGCCATTGCATTTAGTGCAAAATATGCAAATATTGGGACAGTTTTTTGAGCCACTATATCTAGAGTCATGAGCACTTAGGGCTCATAACCTGTTGTAAGGTTACACTGTGGAGATAGTATACTAAACACAAGTAGGCCTTGTAGATACTCAATTTAATATGGACAAAGACTAACATTCTCCTAGAAAACTAACTATCGATTACAATGTGGTTCCTATATTATATAGCTTACTGTTTCACCATGACATTTCTAACCTTTCATTGTCTACCCAACATGTTAGTGGAATAAGACTCCATAGCCCTTTAATATTGTTTACTATTTCTTATAACATCCTCAGTTGTTTCTATACTCCAACTAAGGTATGTACAAACATCACATATTCTATAGCAATGGCTGCTAACTAGTACCTAGTCCTTATTGTTGGACTTTCATCACTATGATACCTGATTATGTAACCATGTCATATAGTTTTACCATTCATCTCTACTTTACACCTCAGTGCACTACTCTGTAACTGAGGTAAGACACTGTTCTATATCTTTTTTCCATGTTGCTTATACCACCTGTAGTTACCAACAGGTAGAACTAATACTACAGTGCACTACTCCATGACTGAGTTATCAACAGGTTATGAGCCCTGGCCATTAACTTGATTGAAAACTTCTAATCTCGCACAGCTACCAATATATCACATTCAACCAAACTTGGTAATGACTTTACAAAAATCCCAAAGCTTGATGCTACTGGGAAGAATTGGCCCATTTGGAAGGGTTGTCTTGAGATATCACTGTCAATGAGAAGTTTAATTGGTTATCTCCATGGAATGGTACCACAACCTACTAACCCTGCAATGGGCAAGTTAAAAGGGTGGATACCAAGTATAGCTGATGAGAAAACCAAAGTAAAGGAGTATGAAAAAGCACTCATCAAATGGGCTGAAAAGGACACTATCATCAAGCAACAAATTGCTAATATTACCCCCAATTCACTCTTTATACATCTACTTGGGAAAGTGACTGCAGCAGAGTACTATGAGGTACTGAAGGACCTGTTTGAGAAATGCTCATTAGTTGTCAGCATTGAACTGAGACATTAGCTTGGTGAACTGAAACTAAAAAACGGTGGTGATGCACATGCACATCTTAAGAAGATGATGGTTATGTGTGAAAAGCTCATGTCCATGGGCCATCCTGTATCTGATGAAGATTTGTTCAACATTATCTTCACCTCACTTCCTTGGTCATATAACCCCACCTTATCATCCATCTCCTCAACTATTAAGCTTAACAAGACCACACTATCACCTACCACACTAATGGGTCTCATTGTTGACCAGTATGATCACTTTGTTGTGCAAGATGGAAGCAAGTCAAAGTCAAAAGCAAATGATGATGTTGCACTCACAACAGATGGTATGAAGAAAAGGCAGACTCCTATCCCTACATGTTATAATTGCAGCTGGAAGGGACATAAAAAGAGCCAGTGCTGGGAGGAAGGAGGGAACTGTAAAGGAAAGGCTCCAAAAGGATAGAAACTGTGTGGTAAGAAGAACTCTTCTTCAAAGCCAAAGAACAACCACCATGCAAACACAGCAGCTAGCAATAATAAGCCAGATGCTGTATGGCTTGCAACTGCTGCCTGTCCACCTACCATCCAACCCACTACATACACAGTTTCCCCATCTTCCACCACTGTCAAGTTATATGATAGTGGTGCTACACTCTATCTCACACCATATTGTGAACATCTTCTTGACTATGTCAACATCCCACCTTATCCCATCAAAGCCACAGATAAGTGAATCTTTAATGCCATTGGACATGGCAATCTTCACATTGAGTTATCCAATGGGAACTCAACAACCCCTGTTCTTCTCAAGGATGTCCTGTACACACCAAATATGGGTGGAACTCTGATCTCCATCACAAAGCTCACTACTGCTGGTTATGTGGCGATATTCTGCAATCATTCCTGTTGGATTTTTACCAAGGATCGGAAGCTTCTTGGTGAAGTTCCCCTTATTAATGGGCTATACAAAGTCCAGCACTCAGTTATGCCCTTTGCTGGCACCATTAGGGACTTACAAACCCTACTGATGGACAAACTACATGCCCATCTATGTCATATCGCTCCTTCCTCTATTTGTGACATGCTTGCCAAGAATTGTGTTGAAGGCATCAAACTGAACCCACATAATGAAACTATGGGTCAGTGTGATGCTTGTGAATATGGGAAAGCAATATGCAAACCCACAGGGAAGACTCGTGAGCCTGCTTAGCAGGTTGCTCTTGGTGACAAGGTCCATAGCAATGTTTGGGGACTATCACTGATTGCTATCCCAGGCCACAAATCTTACTATGTGTCCTTCACTGATGATCATACTCAATACACACACCTTTATCTCCTGGGCACAAAGTCTGAGACATTTGACTCTTATTGCCAATATGAAGCTTGAATGCAGACCCAGTTTGACATGCACATCAAACGCCTCTGCACTGACTGTGGTGATGAATACCTAGGTGTTGGATTCAAATGTCATTTGACTTCCAATGGGACTGAGCACAAGCTCACCACACATGATCACCCGCAGTCTAACAGAGTTGCTGAAAGGCTCAACCAGACCCTTGTCAAATGTGTACAAATGATGTTGCATGCTAGCAGTCTTCCGAAAACACTATGGGGAGAAGTGATCACACACTGTGTATGGGTAAAGAATAGGACACCTATGAAAGTACTTGGTGGTATGACACCATATAAGTTAGTATATAAGCACAAGCCCAACCTCAAGGATGTTCCAGTATGGGGTACCAAGGTTTGGGTACATGATCCTACCAGATCCAAGATCAATGACTGTGCATGTGAAGGCTTCTGGGTTGGTTTTGACTCTGAAAGTGCAGCACATCATATCTATTTTCCAGACAGACATTGGGTGGCCATAGAGCATAATGTCTCTTTTAAATGGCTCACTGGTGCAAGTCTCCATCGCTGGCACCCCCTGAATGATGTGGATAGCCGCTCAGATGTGGATGCCACAGATCAGCCACTTGCCACTTCTCCAGAGGCTTGGAATGCACCTCTACCCTTCTGACTCCCTTTTCCTGCTCTGCCTCAACCCCCTGCACCACCTCCTACCATCAATCCATGCTGCTCAACCAGACCCCATGTTGAATCACCTTATATCTGCTTGCTGCATGAGGGCATTGGCTCTCATGATGGTCGGCCAGACAGACACATCTTGCCATGCAGTGTCATCAGTGTAGACCTGGTCAATGGTGAGGGGAAGCATGAATATGATATGAATGCAGAGACCAGTGGCAGAGCTGATGGGGTTAATACAGTGTCAACATGGGAAGACGACTGCTGTGCTTATGCAATGTTAGCAGCCACGTGCAATGCAGAAGCCTTGGAACCACATAGCTTAGAGAAAGCATATACAAGGCCAGATTGGCCTAAATGGGAAGATGCTATCAAGTCCAAAATGACAAGCTTGAATGATGCATGCACCTGGGATGTTGTGGACTGTCCACCCAACAAAGTGAACATAGTGGACTGCAAGTGGGTATTCAAAATTAAAAAGAATGCAGCTGGTGAGATTGATAAGTACAAGGCATGGCTTGTCACATGTGGCTTTATGCAAGTACACAGTGTTGACTATTATGACACTTATGCTTCAGTCACTTGCCTTGCCTCACTTCATCTCATCCTCGCCATAGCTGCATTGATGTATTTGATTTCCATAGCGCTTTTCTCAATGGCAAGCTAGACAACAATGAAGTCATTTACATGGAACTATCCCCCAGCTATGACAAAGGCAGTCAAGATACGGTTGCTCGACTTTGAGTTGCCCTATACAGCTCGAAACAAGGGGCACTAAAGTGGTACCAACACTTACACAGTGAGCTGGAACGACTAGGCTTCACCTGTACCAAAGCAGATTGGGGAGTATTCATTGCTCACATTAGGACTGATCTACTCATTCTTGTGTCACACGTCAATGACTGCATGGTGACAGGGAGCTCAAGCAAACTCATTAAGGCATTCAAAGCTGAAATCGGGACTTGTTTCAAGATCTCAGACTTGGGTCCTATCAGCTGGCTTCTTGGGATGAAAGTTACATGGGATCATGCTGCTCATACCATCTTAATTTTGCAGGAACCCTATATTGATGCTATCCTGATGAAATACAACTTTGATGGTGCGAAACCAGCTTCAATCCCAATGGACCCAAACCTACAATTATTCCGAAATCAGTCCCCAAAATTCTCACTCGAAGCTGCCAAAATGCACCAGGTCCTATACTGAGCTGCCCTAGGATTATTGATGTACCTTGCAGTGGGTACCTGACCAGATATCGCCTTTGTCACCTCGATGCTTGCCCAATTCATGGACAACCCCGGCTTAGCTCACTGGAAAGCTCTCAAATGAGTTTACTGCTACTTGCTCAGCACAAGAGGCTGGAAGCTGACCTATGATACACAGCTGTCAAGCCTTGTTGGCTATGCTGACACAGATGGTGCACCTCAGGAACACCATCATGCTATCACTGGATTTGCATTTCTTATAGATAGAGGAGCTATCCTCTGGGAATTACACAAGCAGGAGCTTGTTACCCTCTCCACCACAGAGGCCGAGTATGTCACTGCCACACATGCTGCCAAAGAAACTATTTGGCTCTGTCGACTTGTTGGCAAGATCTTTTCCCTGCTCACTCACCCCACAACTTTGTATGGTGACAACCAGTCTGCTATCATGTTAACCAAAGATGGTAATTATCATGCACGAACTAAACATATAGATATCCATTATCATTTTATTCATTTCACAATTTCTGACAATACTATTCACTTTCTTTATTGTCCTACCAATGACATGGTTGCAGATACTCTTACCAAGGCTCTTCCTTCTGTCAAAGCCAAGCACTTTGCCTTTGAACTAGGACTGTGTGCTTGAGGGGAAGTGTTGGACTTTTGTCACTATGATACCTGATTATGTAACTGTGTTGTATAGTTTCACCATTTATCTCTACTTTACACCTCAGTGCACTACTCCATGACTGAGGTGAGACACTGTTCTATATCTCTTTTCCATGTTGCTTATACCACCTGTAGTTACCAACAGGTAGAACTAATACTACAGTGCACTACTCCATGACTGAGTTACCAACACTTATATTCATTAAATACTAATATCAGTCATTTCTATGCCCCAACTGAGTCCTTATATTCATTACTAATTTAAACACAAGTAGGCCTTGTAGATACTAATTAGTAGGTAAATGGTAAAATTGTATGAAGGATTATCTCACCTCAGTTTCATATGAATAAAGACTAAGGTATAGTAAAGCTAAAACATTGCATTAAGACTGCCATGATTACATAAGATGTGTTTGGCATAACCATATAAAGACAAATAGAAGTGAAGTTGAATAAACAAATGAATAAAAGAAAATAATGGGAAATCCAATGACCAGAAGGTTGGTTGATAGAAATGAAGAATTTCAACACTTATAACCTTTTAAGAGGTTACACTATAAAAAATGCCACACTATACACAAGAAGACCTCAGTTTTATATGAACAAAAGACTAATGACATTCTCCTAAAACTAACCTATACACAAGGAAACCTTGTAGGTACTGTTCAGTTAATAAATGTGACAAATGTATAGTAGCCTCACCTCAGTTTTGTATGATCGAAAGACTGAGATGCAGCGTGGCAGTGTCTGTACTCAAAAGAACGACGCGATTACGTAAGGAAAAGGTAGGCGTATGTCTCGGAAAGAAAGAAAGAATGGCCCGGAGGCATGAAATGGAGTGAGAGAAAAGGGAGAGAGTGAAGAGGAATGAAATAAATAGTGTGAAATTTCAACACCCCTCAAGCGCGATGCGTGGGGGATATATCAGGCATTGTGGTTGCCTGTGGATGTTGTGGTGAGCGCGCAGCGTGGCTGTCTCGTTATTCAGGATGCCCAGCTCGAGTGGGGCTGACTGAGGTGAGTGCGTCTCGACCTCATGCTGCGCTGGCATGCTGACTTGCGGTAACGCGTTACGCGGTGTCGTTGGACATACTTAGGTCCGCTCCCCCTCAAATGCGAAGTTTGGGGGGCGATTTCGGTCGCGAATGGGGGCGTAGCTAGTATGTAGATGTCATGTACTGAGTATTGACGACGTTCGCCATGCGCTGGTGCTAAACGTGTGAACCAGCATGATGCGTCCCTTTACACTGCTGTGGTACATGTCGTCGACCTTCTTGCGATGCCGTGAGTCTACGCAGTCGTGCGCGACATGTGGGATTTGAGTAGTGACAATACTGGTGTCTGTGTGTCCGTAAGTGGACGCGCTGCGTCACGGTTGACGTGCGCTCCCTGCGTGTAATTTCCTAGGTCGCTCGTTGCTGCCCGATCACTCTGTATCTGACCCGTATGCTCTACAGTGCACCTGGCGTCGATTTCATGTGACTACTCCGTCCGGGATTCATTGTCTGGTGAAGGTGCTGAGTCGGTGGCTGTAGCGGCTGTGTGCATCTTGCATGGGCTACCGGTGATCATAGGTAGACTACTATCATCGTCGTTACTTGCTTCGGCCAAGTTTGCGAGTGTGTCGGCTGATGACTGAGTGACGATGGGTTCAGTCACCGAAAATGGCTGCGAGGTGGCTGAATATGTCGAGCAGTGATTCGAAGTGCATTAGACAATTGAGTTGTCGGTCTGAGACGACTTCTAACATAATGTACTTGGCAATGAGGTTAGACCTTCGCCATTCATCGAGTTCATTCGCGTCAGCTGGTTTGGCGCTACACCTGCGAGGTGGCTTAGTACACTGTCCGTGGCCGCGCACTCGAGAATGTGGGCACGGTAAATTTGCCGGTCTTGCTGTTCACATGCGATAATGGGATGTTCGAGCATCTTCACTTGATTGTGTTGAGGTGAGGGTAATTCCTGCTTGCTACCAGAGTTCTGCTCAGTCACAAGCAGGGCTCATAACTCGTTGTGAGGTGGAGTTTGCAGAGGCACTAGTAGCACACGGAAGGCTATAGGTACTAATGACTATTAAATCTAATGACTGTATGAAGTATCTGACCTTAGTTTTGTATGGATGAAGACTAAGCCATATGCAGCAGAAAAAAATTCAACATCAGGAAGGTCTGTGGATCAAGTCGTTCTTGCACTCACTCTGCCAGTCTGTTGTTTTGCCGTGTCCATGGGTGCAACTCAGCAGCCATCTCTCTGGCTGTATCACCTAGTAACTGCTTCAATGCATGCCACATTGACACTCGCTATCATTTTCTTCATGAGCATGTCAAGGGCGACACTTTCCTCTTGCAGAGGGTCTCCACACGCGAACGTGGCTAATGTCCATACCAACCCACTGGCTCGAGCGGGCTTCGTCGCTCATCGCACGGTGCTTTCCCTGGTGCCACGTCGAGGGAATGTGTTGGAAAGAAGACTCCATATATTTCTTTTTTCTCTGTTCATTATTCAATATGTTATTATTTGATTGCAGCGGAGCACCGTGTTTGTGTCTGTTTAATCCATATGATCAACTGATCCTGTCCTTGGGGTATCCCCAGTCTCGTACGTTCACGAAGTGAGTCAGGTTCTCTTTGGTCCAACAGTGCAGTGATCAATGGGTGAGCTCCCAAAGGGCTCCAGAGATGATTATTGGAGACCGGCAGTGCCAAGGACTGGACCTAGAGAGTGGCGAATAAAATCTAGGTAGTAGAACATTCAGATAATTCAAGGAGTTGACAACCCAGCAGGGTCTGCGCGTGATCCTCAGCGGAGCGCTTACGGCACACGGATTTTGCCGCATATGTGACATCTTGTCTAACGGAGATGAGTCGTCGGTCAAATTAGCTTCATAGCACCGGTCAGTGTACACATAAGCACGCAAGGACAAGCAAACCGCCGAATGAGACTTTTCCTGGCTTGTGAGTTTGAATGGCGTTATAATTTCAGTTAATATTGGGCGCTTGGAGGCCAAGCTGTATAGGTTCTATGCGGAAGATCAATATCTGGTCAGGGCCCATTCTCAGGGGGCTACAACCCTGACAACAAGCGAGCACTGCGGAGCCAGCCCGGCCTCTGAATCGTCTAGCTTCGCGTAAGACCCCAATTTTGTTTGTCTGGGCAAATCAGAAGGGCTGAGGAGTGTCCCACCCCCTTTACTAACCTGCTCAAGAAACAGTATTTATGTCTCGTATATCAAAACAGGACTATTTAGCCCGTCCACCAAACACGTTGGATAACAAACTTTGAACCACTTCAGAAGTTTTTCCTTTTTCTGGGGTGTCCCAAGTGGCACTCTCTAGTATGCCTAACGAAATTCTTTCGTTTCACCCACATGTGACACTTCTCCCACCGGCAGTAAACTGGGATACCTTCGCCCAGATCTTTAATTCCATGGGACTTCCTATAGTGTCTTGGCACATTCGTGCAATCAATTTGGGTACCACACGTCCCAGTGCCATTCTCACTGGGCCACTTGCAGGGTGCCATTGAGGAACACAAGTGTACAATCTGTGGTGCAGTTACATTGGCATGCGCTGCGGGCAGTTGCATGGCTTCGGACATCTGAGTTGCCTGCTGCCAATGTCCAATAAGTAGTATGATTGCAAGGCGCAAGCATTTTACTTACGTCCTCGGGCTCTGCACCAAGGCTATAATCCACAACCATGGGAGCAGCATCAATCTGCAACGATATTCGTTAGTTTGCATAGTGCACGATCGCATAATTATACCTACCAAAGGAATAGTTATGGCAAGCGTGGTATGGTCAGTGGTCTCAAACAAGTCTTCCATTTCACAGCGAGGCTCTTCATGGCACGGCAGGCACATAGGTTGCGAGAGGGTCATGCCACTAGGAGGTTCAAGAAAGTAATTCATGTATTCATCAGGCCACTGCTTATCCACAGAACCTTGCATGGTCTGTTGTGACTGTTGAGTGCATATGATGAAGTGTGAAAACATGCTACTAACGTCCATGGGACTGATCTCCGTCGTGGTAAAGTATTCATTGACCTATCAAGCACTTCAGAACTGAAATGAAGATCGGCATTATATCCGTGAACGTACGGAGCGGATGGAATTGGCGACCATGTTAGAGCTCACAGTCTCGTGTGCCGTGTCCTGTGTATCCCATGGATCGCATTGAGATGGCGTACACATGGGATGGGGCGATTACGAGGACAAATGGCATGAGTCGCAACTTCACAGTGCGTTTTAGGTGGCAAAGAGCGCTCCAAAGTTCTAGTGGAATGTTGGAGAGCGGAAAGACACGTGGAATTGAAACACAAAAATACACTAACTGCGTGCAACATGCTTATGATAGCCAGCTTGGTGCCTATTTCCGGTATTGATATGGGTACCCTGATTCGAAAACGAAGCGGGACGTTGCACCGTGTTTCTAATGAAAGATACTTACGACTTACCTTTGGCTTCACATCGGCGTTAGAGCATACTATGCTAGGCCGGAATGACCCCTCAGATCAACCTGAGTCGAGACGTGTAGCTGGCCCAACCGCTCCACTTCATGAAACAATCTCCGCCACGGAACTGACTCTGGAAAATCATGACTGAAAGAAAGGAGGTGTCTTGCAAAAAAGAGGATGTGGATCAAGGTTAGATAGAAGAGGGAATGTTAGAAAATATATTAAGCTGAGTACTCACCATACATGCAACTGGTTGAGGGCAAAGTGATTGTCTGGAGAAGGGTACTATTGCAAACACTATAGTGCTGATAATATAACTATTTTGAGGCCTGCTTACGAGAATTTTTTTTTTTGATGATATCTATTATGTATAAGTTTTGAGTAATGTCCTGCTCATTGCCTAGTGCAAGTATTAGTTGGAGAGCTACAGGTGGGAAAAATGCCCTCCAGACTTTAGGGCTGACAGGTGTTTGAGGAAGAGGAACAATAGATACAAGTATGTCAAGCATTTGTTTTGAGACAAGAAGAATATTATTGTCATATCTCAGACCTCCAACCTGAATTCTGACCCCATTCCAACCTGGCTTACAATTGGTCTTTGTACCTAGTAAGCCACTCCAGCCCTCTGATTCCCCTCCAGGCAACTCTGGCCCTTCATCACCATTTCAGTCTTTCCCAGTTATGCATGTACACTTTCCACTTGTTATAGTTCACTTTTTTATTTTTCTGATCATGTGACTTTATCTTATCTTTCCATGTGGTTATCTAATCTTTTATCTTATCAGGTCATGTAACAGGTCATGTGACAGGTCTAGACCCAGGGCATAGAGTTAGCCTTATGTCTTCAGACCATTTTTCATTTCCATCTTTCTTCCATTTTAGAAGCCTCATTCCCTTCAGCCAATTGGCTATTCTCACAAGTGCTTTTCTTCCATTTGATGGTGCCTCAGGGTCTGTGGGAATTCTCCCATCAGGGTCTTGGTCCATGCACCATTCTATACTGTATAAATACTGTAGCCTTAGCACATCTCAAGCCTCAGTCTTGAGCACTTGTATCTTTACTGCAGGTGGCCTCACTAGTGGCTTCTTATTCATTCATCTTTTGCTTTACCCTTGATTGGATTGTGTTTTGTCTCATTGTATATTATTCAACATTGACTCTGTAACACTGCTTCTCAGCATTATATGCTTCCCTGGGCTTCTGCTCCTACTCCACCCCATTCTGCTTTCAGTCTATCTCTGCTCCAGTTATGTACTACCCTAGTTCCCCTTTGTCATCTCCAGATTGTCCTGATATAACTCCATTACCATTTCTGGTCAGCTACCATTACCATCATTGTTACTATTTCTGTTCCATTCCTGTTCCTTGCTCTTCCCTGTTTCATCCTGTCACCCTTCAGTTTCAGTCTGACATGATTGGACATTGTCTTCCTGACATCTCCATTTGTTTCCTAGATATCTAGACATCTGCTTTACTTCTGAGTTTGCACCTGTCTTATTTTGTTACACTTTTAGATAGTTCTGTATCTTGTACCTCAGTACAAATATCAACAAAAACATCAGAAAACCCTCTTGTTGTTATTCTTACTCTGCTCAAGCCTTGGGCTTACTCTAACCCTCTGGGTTACTCTGGAGTATCTCTGAGGCTATGCAATATCCTTAAAGGAGTCATAAAGCCTTACCCCCATGACTAGGCTTGACTCTTCTTGTTCTGCCTGTCCCTTCTGTTGAGCATAAAGACAGCCTTATCACCCACCCTAACATCTATGTAAATCAGGACAATGGAGAAGTGCAAGGGCACACCACATAAGGTGAAACCGAGTCCCATTTGACCATTGAAATCCTTCCTAGATTTTCCTGGAACTCTCCAAAGCACCCCAGAGTTCTGATCTTCCTCCAGCATCAAAGGTTTCATTTAAAAAAGAGGAACTGGTTAAAAGTATACTCATTTTGGTATAGGTTTTAACAGTCTCTTTTTAGTGGGATGGAAAGTTTTAACAGTTAATAGATAAGGAACATGAGAAGAAAGCATGGAGCAGAAATGAAGAGTATGGCAGAAGGCCATGCAGATGTGGGAGAATGGAAGAGAAGTATCTATGAAATAAATGCAGGGTCAGAGGTGCTTGCACCATGAGGATGGAGATCTCTGCCACAGATAAGATCCAATCTAAGATCTGCCACAAATATACCTAGGGTCCAGATTCAGATCCAGATCTAGATCAGATAAGATCCATGGAGATTAGATAGAGAGCATTTTCAGGAAAGATCCCAGGAAGATCCATGTCAGGTGACTTATGGTTATATAATCACTGCTGGGGAAAGAAAATAATAAATACTCTTAAAAAAACTAGACCACAGACTAGGATTAAGCTTAAAATGGGGTGTCTTGTGTATGA
>JBBPKN010000738.1:0-29995 GCA_038089275.1 Pulveroboletus cf. rosaemariae
AAGCTCAAATGGCATGACAAGCCACTCATATGAGCCATAGCATGTATAGAAGGAGGTTTTCCACTTGTTGCCCTTAGCAATGTGAACTAAATGATAAGCATGTCTAAGGTCAAGCTTGGTATAGATAGTTGCATGGCTTGGAGTGTCAAGGAGATTGGAGATGCATGGAAGAAGGTAGCAGTCTTTCTTTGTGATGTTGTTGAGTCCTTGGAAATCTACACACAACCAGAGGGATCTGTCCTTCTTCTGGATGAAGAAGACAGGGACAGCATGAGTGAATGTGAAGGGTTAGATGAAGCTGGTAGCAAGATGTTCATTTAGGAAAGTTCTGAGTGCTTCAAGCTCAGAGGGTAACAGGAAATAGGTGGTGCTGATAGGTGGGGAGGTACCTTCTTCCAGATTGATCTTCAGGTCAAACTTGCAGTAGGGAGCAAGAGTATATGCCTTGCTTTTGCTAAACACATTAGTAAAGTTGTGATATCCCTAAGGAACACTGGAAAGGTTGGCTGAAGGGGTGTTAAAACTTATCCCAGCAGGAAGATACTGTTAAAACCTATACCAGTATAAGTATACTTTTAAAACCAGTTCCTTTCTGAATGAAACCCTTGATGCTAAAGGAAGGTCATAACTCCAGAGGGCTCCAAAGGGCTCTGGAGAAATCTAGAAAGGGTTTCAATGATCAAACAGGACTTGGCTTTACCTTATGTGGTGTGCCCTTGCACTTTCCAGTGTCCCAATTTACATAGATGTCAGAGGTAGGTAAGAAGACTGTCTCTATGCTCAACAGAAGGGACAGGCAGGATGAGAAGAGTCAAGCCTAGTCATGGGGGTGGGACCTTGCAACTTCCTCAAGGATATTGCTTGGCCCTGGAGGGTCAGAGTGAGCCCAAAGGCTTGATCAAAGTGAGGATGAAGACAAGGGGGCATTTATGTTGATATTTATACTGAGGTATAAGATACAAAACTACAGTACTTATACCTCAGAGAGGCAGAACTATCTAGGAGTGTAATGAAGTGAGACAGGTGCAAACTTAGAAGTGAAGCAAATGTCTAAATATCTAAGAAATGAATGAAGATATCAGAAAAGACAATGTTCAATCATGTCAGACTGAAACTGAAGGGTGACAGGATGAAACAAGGAGAAGCAAGGAACAGAAATGGAACAGGAATTGTAACAATAATGGTAATGGTAACTGAAAGTGGGAACAGTAATGGAGTTATACCAGGACAGTCTGGAGATGATGAAGTGGAACTAGGGTAGTACTTAACTGGAGCAGAGATAGACTAAAAATGGAATGGGGCAGAGTGGGAGCAAAAGCCTGGGGGAGCATACATGTGTAGCTGGGGCAGACTGGAATGGTGATGGAGGGCCAGAGTTGCCTGAAGGGGAGTCAAAGGGCTAGAGTAGCTTACTAGATATAAGGACCAATTATAAGCTGGGTTGGGATAGGGTTGGAATTGGGTTGGAGGTATGGAATATGACAAGGGGGGGCAATGGAAGCAAAATGGAGATGACTCTCCAGAGGTTGAAGTTGCAGACAGAATGGAACTGAGCCATCAAGGCTACAGGCATGTGCAAATGCTGATGAGCTGAGTAGCTCAATTGACAGAGGGTTGGGGTCAGGGGAATATGGTAAATCAGGTTCAGAGTCAGCTTGGATCAGAGAAACTGGAAGCTGCAGAGGTAAGCTCAGAGATGTTGGCATGTTTGATTTAGATGATTGAAATGAGATATGACTTAATACCCAGTCAATCAACAGATTGTGGTGGGCAAGCCAGTTGTGTCCTAGAACAAGAGAACTAGATCCATTCAACAGAGTGACATAAAATGTCATCAGAGTGATATCACCAGTTTCAAAACAAACAGAAAAATCAATGACATTCATAATCATAGAATTGAAAGAGCCATTAAAAAGTTGGAGCTGCAATGAAGGAACAGAATAAGTCAGAAGGTTGTAGGTACTGACTAACTTGGTGTCTACAAAGCAATCTGAAGAACCAGAGTTAATCAGAGCAGAAAATGGAGGAATTTTGTGTGAAACAAAGGTAACAAGAGGCATAAGTGAAGCATTATCTAAAAGAACAGATGCATTAAATCTAACCTCCAGTAAAGCACAGGAAGGATCAATGCAACCTCCAGCCCATGCAGAGTCACAGAGGCTGTGGACTATTTTTTCACCTTTGTGACAAAGGCCTCTAGTTTAGTTTCCAGAGTGGAGGTCTTGGCAGTGTGAGCTTTGGCCACCTTGGAGGAAGACTTGGGGCAGTCCTTTGCTATATGCCCAGCAATATCACAGAACAAACAGAGGTGATTCTCAAGTCAACACTTACATTCTTCAGCAGTGAGCTTACCATTCTTACCAAGCTTGGATAATAAGTCCTGCTTCTGGGGAACAGATGACTTGGAGAAGCCAGAGGAACTAGCTAACTTGTTCTTTGATTTCTTGGGGCCAGAGGTTGAAGCAGAGGGTGCAGAGGGTTTGTCAGATGATTTGGATGGGTGAGATGACTTTTCTTGTTGGCTGATTTTGAATTTGTACTCCCAGTAACAAGTGTCAATGGTCTGAGCCAGCTGGCACAGCTCAATGAGGGTCAGGGGCTTGCTGATGCAGAAAAGGTCATCTTTGATGCAGTCTGGGAAACCATTATAAAAGTAGTGGCAGAGGGCACCTTCTTTATAATCCCAGACTTGAGATGCAATTCTGTTAAACTCAACTATATATTTGTTGATTCATTGACCATTCTTTATAGTCAACTGGTCTAACTGGTGCTCTGCATCTCCAACTGGGTCATGGGGTCTGAAGTTAATCCAGAGTTCCTGAATGAACTCCTTATAATCATCCATCCACAAGGGACAGAGGTCAGGATCTTCAGTAAGAAGGAGGTCAGGCTCAAACCATTCCAATGCCATACCCTTAAGGTAGGACTGAGCATAAGTGACCTTGGCTCAGTCATTGGCAAAGGCTTTGGGATAATCCTGGAAGTTTAACTCACATTGCACCAGAAAAATGCGGAGCTTTTGGGGGTCAGTTCCATTGAACTGGTCTGGTTTACATACTTTGATATGCTATAATGTTTCAGGGATATGATGGGAAGAGAAAGCTAATCCATGAATGGTGCTAGCAAGATCAGTGATAGTATCATGGTGAATGGGAATAGATTCTGGGTCTGGGAAAGGTTCAGGGTCATCCTCCAGAATATTGGAATACTCATTGGAGGGGTCATTTCCAGGGTTATCTGATACTCCTGGCTGGGCACCATGGT
This sequence comes from Pulveroboletus cf. rosaemariae, assembly GCA_038089275.1. NCBI lineage: Eukaryota > Fungi > Basidiomycota > Agaricomycetes > Boletales > Boletaceae > Pulveroboletus > Pulveroboletus cf. rosaemariae. Next base: position 3,265 of record JBBPKN010000738.1, read on the forward strand.
TGTTGGGGGTGTGGGGAGGTTGGGGAACCTTGGAACCATTAGGGACTTTATCAACTGGAGCACTAGATGTGAAAGAATGGGAGGGAGCAGGAGTCTGTGAGGCTGAGCCTGGAGCATAGCAGGCAGAAAAACTCTTGAACTAATCAAGAACAGTGTGAGAGTGAGCTCTAGTTACACAGATAGACATGATAGCAGTACTAGCACAAGTGGGAGTTTGAATATACTGTTATAAAATTGCAATGTACTTCAGGGGTACTGTTATGCTAGGCCCAGGTAGGGACAGGTGTAGACCTTGCTGTGAAGAAAGTGGAAGAGGCAAACCAAAGGTAAGCCTCAAGATGAGTGAAGGGCAACAAACAAAGTGTTGTGCCCAAGTGGTTTCAGCTACACTCCCAGGGATGTGCCAAGATCAGACACTGATGATCCTCTGGTTAAGTGCCAGGACACAAATAGTGGATTTCAAGTATGTAGGTACAAGGACAAGTGGAGATGTGAGGACTGTGAGGTGATTGCAAGGTAGAAGTAGTGTGAGGAGAGAGAGGATGAGAAGTACACTACTTTATAGTACAACAAGTAAGGTTTGAGCAGAGACAGACTAAGTAATCATGCTGATGAATAATAAGTAAGGTATCCATATGGAAAGAGATGGAAAGAGATGGAATGATTATGAGTCAGCTGATTGAAGAGATAGAAGGCCTGGGCAAAAAGCTTAACAGGAGAGCAGTCTAGGCAAGGTCAGAGCACAAGAAGAGCAGAATCTATTGTGGAAAGATGAACAAGGAAGCACCTGAGGTATGAGAAGAGCAGAAGCTATGATGTAGAGAGGAAAAGAGGAAAAGAAAAAAGAAATTGTAACATTGCCCCCCTGCTAGAGGTGGAAGACTCATGACACCTTAAAAGGCATCATAGGAGGGCCCAGAGGAGCCAGTGATGTTGGCCCAGCCAACCTCATCAATGATGTCATCACAGAAGTTATTGTTGGTGTAATAAGAAGGCAGAGGGGGTGAGAAAGCCATGGGAGGACGGTGGTAGGATCCTTGAGAGCAGCAGGAACATTGAGAGAAGTGGGATAAGCCATGAGAGGAGATGTGGAAGGAACTGCAGAAGGAAGAGGTGGTGGATGAGAAGATGAGGGGATCAACAACATGTCATTAAGCAGGGCAGCAAGCCTGAGTATGTCCAGGGTGCCAGCAGAGGCAGTAGGGACATTGGTAAGAGGGGCAGTTAATGCAGATATGACCCAGACATCAGTAGTGAAAGCATGCTTTATGAAAGTAAGGGTGGGATGGAGGGAGGTGACTGTCACCATGAAGGTCAGTTCATCAAGCTTTGGCACATTCCAGTGCAGCAAGCTTATCATCATCGAGAGGGGAAGAGAATGCAGACAGAGTAGTGGGGATATATTCCTGGGCTGTGGCCAGCTTGCACATATATTGGTTGAGGTCAGTGAGGAACTTGCCCATCTTGAGCTGATAGGCTAGGGCTTTGACATTGGAGAGAAGCTCTCAGTGGATGGAAGAGATCAGGGCCTGAGCAAGAAAGACCCAGGCATGGAAAATGTGAGCAAAAGCAGATGTGAGGAGGGGAAGACAAAGGAGCTGCATATAAATTTGATAGAGTAGTTACAAGAGTGAAAACATGTTGAGGTGGGAGCCAATGGGGATGGTAAGGCGAGAGTCCATGACAAGAGTCATGATCCAATGGGCATAATCTGGGAATGGGATGTCATGGCAAAGAGCATGGGCAGAGAGTGGGAGGTCTATGCTGAGGATGCCAGCAGACATGGTGTCAATTGCAGGAGGAGGGACAGGAATAGGAGCAATAATAGCTGGGCCAATGGAGATAGCAGGGGGTGAGGCTATAAAGTCCTCAGAAGGGAGCTCAGAAGCAAGCACAGAAAGGGGAGAAGAGAAATAAGTATTAGTAATAGACAAAGGGGAAGAAATGAGTGAAGGCTCAGCAGAAGCTTCCTCAGCAGGAAGTTGTGACAAGAACACTGGTGGAGTGTTGAGAGAGGTATTACAGGAGCAAAAGCCTTGGTTAATGATAAAGGCCATTTGTTATTTGCAATGATGGGTGTTTTTCTTAGTGGGAGTGCAAGGAGGAGGAGGAGTGGATAAGGGGAAGTGATGAGGGTGGAGGAGTTTATACTCATCCAGAGTGGACTGGGAACATTTCAAGTTCTGTTTGGGTTCCCAGGAGTTATCTTCTGCTGAGTATCCTTTCCATCAGATCAGGAACTGATGGTTACCTGGGGGACCTTGATGTTTTAATATCTGCTCTAATTCAAATTCCTCCTCACCTTCTATAAGGTCTGGAGGGGGAGCAGGGAAGTTCTTTCCATGAACATTGTTTTCACAATAGGGCAATAACAGTAATGCAGGGAATACAGGGTGAATCTTCCATGTGGATGGAAGGCAAAGTTGATAGGTAATCAGGGAGAGGACTTTCATGATAGTAAAGGGTCCTTCCTGTTTGGGAGAGAGTTTGGGATGAATGATAGCCCATTTCAAATTATGGGCTTCTAGCCACACATTATCTCCTTTGACAAATGGGGAGAAGGTGGAGCAGATACAGGATGCCATGGTCTGGCAGGCTAGATCATGTGTGGTGAGGGCTTCATCACAAGCTGCAAGGAGTGCCTTTGTGTGGTCAGCAATAGCAGGCATCAGTGATTTGTCAATGATAGAAGAAAGGGCACAGGATTCATATCCCATTATAAGATAGAATGGGGATTTCCCAGTAACAGAGTAGGGGCAATAATTATGGACAAACTCAGCATGGGTGATAGAATTTACCCAGCCAGTGAGGTTAGAACTGCAATAGATGCAGATATATGTCTCAATTTCCTGGTTAACTCATTTAGTTTTATTATTGGACTGAGGATGGTATGCCATGGAAAGAGAGAGATTGTACTCAAGGAGTTTTCCAAGCTCCTTGGCAAAGGCAGAGGTAAATTGGGGGCCTCAATTGGAGATGATCTTATTATAAAGACCATAGTGGAGATAGACTTTGTGAAAAAAGAGGGTGGCAATGCCCTCAGCAGTAATGGATTTATTGGTGGGGCAAAGAATTACCCCCTTTATAAGCCCATGGTTGACCATGACCAGCAAGGCATCAAAGTCAGAGAATGAAGGGAGATTGGTGATTAGATCACAGGAGATCTGTTGAAAGGGGTGAGTGGTGGTGGAGCAGATGGGAGAGAGTGCAAGGGTGGAAGGATAAGTGTTTGCTTTGTTCTGCTGGCAAACAGGACAGCTGGCAACATAGTTGCAGACAAAAGTGGTGAGGCCAGGCCACCAGAATTCAATGGAGATGAGTTGTCAAGTTTTAAGGTAATCAAGGTGGCTGGCAGAGAGGTGGTCATAACAATGCTGGAGAATTTCATGACAGAGGTTAATGAAGAAGGGAATAAAGACCTGGTTGTGGTAAATAAGCAACCCATTAGTCTCTGTTCAATCAGAGGTACAGGAGTGGAGAAATTTCTCATCCACAGAGACATCCTGTTTTTGCAGGACAGAGAGACAGAGGGGGTCACCCTGTTGGTGTTCCTTGATATGTGCAGAGAGGTTGGCATCAACAAGGTTGACAAAGAGGTTGGGGGGAAGAAGGGTAACTTCCTGATTATACTGGGAAGTATCAGGACAGAGGTCAGAATGGTAAGAGAGGGCATCAGGCCCAGCAAGGAAGGTGCTGGCAACATGGGATAGTTGCAGGTTGAAATTGGCAATGTCAAGAAGCCAACAAGCTTGGCAGCAGTTGAGCTTCTGAGGGAATTTGAAGTAGGTCAGGTTCTTATGATCAGTAAAAATCTGAATGGGAGTAGAAGAGCCAAGAAGGTACTGCCTCCAGGCTTTCAGGGCATGGATGACTGCAAGGAGTTTGCAATTGTAGATATCATAATTCCACTTAGTGGTGAAAAAGGTCTGGGAGAGATAAGAACAGGGATGCCAGTCCCCATTCTTGTCAGTTTGGAAAAGAATACCACCAGATGCATAAGCAGAAGCATTGGTGGCAATAGCAAAAGGACAGGCAAGATCCAGCATCTGCAATACCAGCTATGACAAGAAGATAGCCTTGAGGGAGTCAAAGGCTTTCTGGGTGGTGGAAGACCAAGACCAGGCTATGGTCTTCTTGGTGAGATTGAGGAGTGAATGGGCAATGGTAGAGTAGTTCAGAATGAATCACTGATAGAAGTTAGCAAAGCCAAGGAAGAAATGAACATTCTTGATTTTAGAAGAAGTAGGCCACTGGGAAATGCCAGTGAGTTTGACAGGATCCATGGCAAGCTTGCCAGAATGAATGATTATACCAAGATATTTAACCTAGGATTGTTATAAATGTTTTAACGTATCCAGGGGTACTTCAGATAACTCCAGAGCAGACAGGGCTTGGCTTTACCTTATGTGGTGTGCCCTTATGCCAGTACTGAGTACTCCAATTTGCGGAGGGGTTGGAAACACGGAGGGTCGGGATTGGCCAGAGGGCTTTTCCCAATAAGAGGCACAATATCAAGCTGTGAAATAAGTTGAGGGACTTCAGGGTAGGGTACGATGTCAAGTTGTGAGGCTGAAGGGGTCTGGGGGAATTATAGCATCATATTATGGTTGATATTCCAACTGGAGTCCAAGATACCAAACTCCAGTGCTTATATACCTTAGGGAGACAGATTATCTAAGGAGGGAATGGAGGTATAAAAGGAGTTGTCTCATAAGTGAAGCAGGTGCCAATGCATCCTGGATATGAATGGAGATGTCAGAGGAGACAACATCAAATAATGTCAAACTGAAACTAAGTGATGACAGGGAGAAATGTGGCACAAAGAAACAGGAACAGCAAGTGAGGTCAAAGGAACAACGGAGTTGTATTGGAATAGTATGGAGTTAGTATAGGTAAAGTTGTAGTCAATCATGAGGTAGGAGATGACGGAGGTAAGGGGAACTAGGAAACATGCAGCTTAAAGCATAAGAACACCCGGAGTTGTATCAGAACAAAGCAGAGTTGACCCATTGGCACGGGATGTGACAGTATTCCCCTCTTAAGGCCTGAACCCCTGAAGGCTGTGAAGCATGTGCTCTTGATGAATAAGTGAGTGGGCACCGGGGTTTAACTGGCCAGAAAACCATAAAAGCAAATACCACCCCAGAGACCTCCACACTGGTATCTCTCATCATGTCTTCATTTACCAACATTCACACCTGATTGGATGAGCGCCTGGAGAAGTGCGTCAAAGATGAAGAAGAGCTTGGTGACATGAAGTACACCGAGCAGAAGTGGCGAGGAAAAGTGAGGAGAGAGGAGGAGGCTCGGAAGAAAGTGAAGGAGGCTCGGAAAGCAGTGGCGGCAGTCCGGAAATGGGTGAGTAGTGGAAGTGGGGTCAGGACCTAGCACTCTAACATGGCTTAGGTGGAGGAACTTTGCCAAGCCCAGAAGGTGGGGTCCAGTGGCAGTAATGGCAAGAGGAGAGTGGAGGAGGAACCGGAGTGCCTGAGATGTGATGACCGGGAGCTGGAGTGCCAGGTGGGCCTGGGCAAGTCAACATCATGCCTTGCCTATATAGAGGCAAATGTGAGGTGCGTATGCCCCAGCCAAAAGAAGCTGGAGAGGAAGCGGAGGTGGAAGGGGGGAGAAGAAGGGGTACCTGATAGCAGGGCAGACTCTGAGGAGACAGAGGAGGGTCTTCCGCAAGTGGTTGAGGGCGGTTGCCTGATGGGGGCATCAATAAGGAAGGTGGGCTGGAACATACTACAAGAGGCCAAATGCAAGAACTGGCTGCTGGAGAGGCTTGTTGATGCAGTGGGGACCACATGGGCAGAGGAACAATGGAGTTTGGGAAGTGAGGAAGAGGTGGCAGTGGAGCTGTCAGAACTTTGTGTGGAGGTTGGCAAAATTTTGGTGTTAGACAAGGAGATGGAAAAAACGGTCATAGAATAGGTAGAGGGTTCACTAGATCCACTACATTTGGTTAATCATAAGATGGCCTGGATTTGTCTGGGTAATGGAGATGAAACTCCTCAATGATCTCCGAAGCATGCCCTAATTCAGTCACCAGGAGCCATGAGGACTCCTCATCAGTATCCTTGTATTCTAACCACTTAACCAAATATAGTAATTTGCAGTTCCTTTGCCTATGATCTATCTTCAAGTCTAGGATTTCGGAAATCTCAAACTTCGGTTTACCATCAATCTTGACTGGGGGTGGGGGTGGTTGCACATGACCTGGGATCATGTTGGGGATTGAGGGTTCAAGTTAAGAAACATGAAAGACTGGATGAATGGACTTCATGTTCTCCGGGAGATGGAGTGTGAAGGACAGCAAGCCTGCCTGAGCAATGATGGGATAAGGACCTAAGTTCTTTTTGGTGAGTTTCTTGGAAGGCCCCATAGTCTGAAAGTACTTGGCCTTGATGAATACCTGGTCACCTACTTTAAAGTCTGGTGATGGAGATTGTTGAGCATCTGTGGGTCCTTGGTATCTGACTTGGGTGGCAGCTACTTCTTCGCGAAGGAAGGCGTGGAGAGAGTCGAGGTCTATGATGTATTCTCAAGCTCAGGTGAAGGTGAGATCGCATTCCGGGTACAGAGATGTTCGAATGGTAGCCCTTGTTGGCGAAGAAAGGGGAAACACCTGTGGTAGCATTAGGGGCATTGTTATAAGTGAACTCCACAAGGAGCAGGAGGTCGGACCAGTTGTCCTGCTGATAGTTGCAATAAACATGTAGATACTGCTCCAGAGTTTGGTTTATTCGCTCAGTTTGACTGTTACCCTCTGGATAATACCTGGAGGTGAAGTGGAGATGGATATTGAGGGCTTGACCCAGAGAATGGAAGAAATGGGAAACAAACTTGGAACCTCGATTGGAGGTGATGTGGGAGGGAACTCCATGTTTGGAGAACACATGGAGTAAGAAGAGTTTTGCAAGCTCAGGGGAGGTCACCTTGTTGTCTGTAGAAATGAAGACGCACTGCTTCAATAGACAATCTACCACAACGAGAATGGCGGAGTGACTGGAGGAAGCTGGAAGCTGTTCAATGAAATCCATAAATATGGAATTCCATGGCTTTTCGGAAATGGGGAGCTGCTTGAGGAAACCATAGGGTTTGTGACAGGGTACCTTAGCATGGGCACAAGCTGTACATGAAAAAATGTATTCCTTGACAAATACTCGAATGCCAGGCCAGGTATACTCTTGGTGAATGAGCTCCAGTGTCTGATTCTGACTGAAGTGTTCAGATAAGGGGTGGTTGTGCTTGTAGCAGAGGACTTGGAGGCAGAGGTCAGAAGCATTGGGGACATAGATGCAGTTGTCCACATGCAAGAAACCTCCTGGGTCTCTAGACCAATGAGAGTCAGATGGGAGGGTACCGGAGCAGTGGATAGAGGCGGTTGGGTCAGAAGGGAGTGCCGAGATGATGTCATGATGGAGAGTTTTGATGTCAAAGAGAGATGCAGACCAAAAGACTGGAGATGCTAGGATGGAAGCCCGGAGGGACGCAGCAAGTTGTTCCTGCATAAACATAGGCCGGAAGTTATGCGGATTGATGAGGGCATAGTCGCCATTCCCCACACTGGGATAGACATCCCATCATCTAGTGAGAGCATCAGGTTTAGCACCTAAACGGTCAGGGCAAAAACAGATAATTAGATTAAACTGGGAGAGAAACTCTGACCACTGGGCTTGCCAGTGGGTCAGAAGTTTAGATGTAGCGAAATATTCCAGGTTCTTATGATTAGTGACAATATCCACTGGAGAACCGGAATCTTCAAGATAATGACACCAGGACTTGAACACAGTGAAAATAGCGAGGAGCTCCTTATCATGGATGTCATAGTTGAGTTCCGGTGTAGTAAGTGTATGGGAAAAGAAAGCAACAGGGTGGACCTTATCGTCCAGGGACTGGAGGGAGAGGATGCCAGCAATGGCATAGTCAGAGGTGTCAGTCTCAATGATAAGAGGAGCATTGGGGACCCAATGGGTCAATATAGGAGCAGAAGTAAAAGCCGCTTTGAGGCGCTGGAAAGCAGCACAACAAGAAGCATCAAAATCCCAACAAACAGACTTGCGGATGAGGCGAGTCAGGGGAATGATGATGTTGGAGTAGCCCCAGATGAAGCAGTGGTAGAAGTTAGTGAAACCAAGGAAGGACTGGATATCCCTAATCTTGCAAGGCTTGGGCCAATCCAGGATGGATTGAACCTTATCAGGGGACATTGTAAGCCCAGAAGGAGAGAGTAGATACCCAAGATACTCAGTGGAATCAGTATGGAATTTGCATTTCTCAGGTTTAGCAAAGAGGCCATGCTTCCGGAGGCAGTGGAGGACTTCGCAGACATGCTCGGTATGCAATGTCTGATCAGTGGAGAAAATTAGGATATCATCCAAATAAACAATTACTGAAATATCAAGAAGATTGGCAAAGACAGAATTGATGAAATGCTGGAAAGCCACAGGAGCATTGGTGAGCCCAAATGGCATGACAAGCCACTCATAGAAGCCATAGTGCGTACGGAAAGAGGTTTTCCATTCATCGCCCTCAGCAATACAAACTAAATGGTAAGCATGCCTAAGGTTGAGTTTGGTATAGATGGTTGTGTGGCTTGGAGCATCAAGGAGATTGGAGATGTGTGGAAGGAGGTAGCAGTCTTTCTTTGTGATCTTGTTGAGGCCTCGGAAATCTACACACAACCAGAGGGATCTGTTCTTTTTCTGGACAAAAAGAATAGAAGCAGCATGAGTGGATATAGAGGGTCGGATGAAACTGGTAGCAAGATGTTCATCCAGGAAAGTCCTGAGTGCTTCAAGCTCAGAGGGTGAGAGAGAATAGGTGGTGCTGACAGGTGGTGAGGTGCCTTCTTCTAGCTCAATCTTCAGGTCAAATTTGTGGTGAGGGGCAAGAGTAGATACTTTGCTTTTGCTAAACACATCGGCAAAGTCATGGTATTCCAGGGGAACACTGGGAAGGTTGGCTGGAGGAGAAGCAATGGAAGCAGAACAGAGATAACTTTCTGGGGGTCAGAGCTGCAGATAGAATGGAACTGAGCCATCAAGGCGACAGGTACATGCAAAGGCTGAGGAGTTAAGTAGCTCAATCGACAAAGGTTTGGGGTCATGGGAACATAGTGAATTGGGTTCGGAGTCAGCTTGGGTCAGGGAAACCAGAGGCTGTGGAGGTGAGCTCAGGGGTGTTGGCATGTTTGGTTTGGATAAGCGGAATGAGATATGACTTGATACCCAGTCAATTGACGGATTGTAGCGGGCAAGCCAGTTGTGTCCTAGAACAAGAGAACTAGATCCATCCAATGGAGTGACATAGAATGTCATCAGAGTGATTTCACCAGTGTCGAAACAAACAGAAAGATTAATGGCATTTGTAATCATAGAATTGGAAGAGCCATTAAACAGTCAGAGCTGCAATGGAGGAACAGAATAAGTCAGAAGATTGTAAGTACTGATTAACTTGGTATCTACAAAGCAGTCTGAAGAACCAGAGTCAATCAGGGCAGAAAACGGAGGAATTTCATGTGAAACAAGGGTGATAAGAGGCATAAGTGAAGCATTATCTAACAGAACAGACATGTTAAGTTTAACCTCCAGTAAAGCACAGGAAGGATTAACACAACCTCCAGCCCATGCGGAGTCTCGAAGGCTGTGGACTATTTTTTCACCTCGGAGACAGAGGCCTCCGGTTTGGTTTTCAGAGCAGAGGTTTTGGCCACATGAGCTTTGGCTGCCTTGGAGGAAGACTTGGGGCAGTCCTTTGCTATGTGCCCCGCAATTCCACAGAACAAACAAAGGTGATTTTCCAGTCGACGCTTGCATTCTTTGGTAGTGAGCTTACCATTCTTACCAAGCTTGGATGATAAGTCCTGTTTCTGGGGAACAGGTGACTTGGAGAAGCTGGGGTAATTAGCTGACTTGTTCCTTGATTCATTAGGGCCAGAGGTTGAAGTGGAGGATATGGCAGGTTTATCAGAGGACTTGGATGGGTGAGATGACTTTCCTTGTTGGCTGAGTTCAGATTTGTGCTCCCAGTAGCAAGTGTCAATGGTCTGTGCCAGCTGGCACAGTTCAATGAGTGTTGGTGGCTTGCCAACACAGGAAAGGTCATCTTTGATGTGGTCTGGCAGACCATTATAGAAATAGTGGCAGAGGGTACCTTCTCCATAGCTCCAGACTTGGAATGCAATTCTGTTAAACTCAACTACATATTTGTTGATTCGTTGACCATCCTTCATAGTCAACTGGTCTAGCTGGTGCTCTGCATCTTTGACCAGATCATGGGGTCTGAAGTTGGTCTGGAGTTCCTGAACAAACACCTTGTATGTGTTCATCCACAAGGGGCAGAAGTCAGGGTCTTTGGTAAGGAGGAGGTCAGGCTCAAACCATTCCAATGCCATGCCTTTAAGGTAGAACTGAGCATAAGTGACCTTGGCTTGGTCATTGGCAAAGGCTTTGGGATGATCCTGGAAATTTAATTTGCACTGCACTAGGAAGATGCGGAGTTTCCGGGGATCAGTTCTGTCAAACTGGTCTGGTTCCTGTACTTTGGTTTGCTGCGATGTTTTAGGGGTATAACGAGAAGAGCAGGCTAATCCATGGATGGCGCTAGTGAGATCGGGGATAGTGTCAGGATAAATAGAAATAGGTTCCAAGTCTGGATAAGGTTCATGGTCATCCTTCGGAATATTGAAAGACCCATTGGAGGGATCATCTCCGGGGTCATTTGGTACTCCTGTCTGGGCACCATGATTGTCAGGGGTGTGGGGGGGTTGAGGAACCTTGGAACCATCAGGGGCTTCATCAACTTGAGCACTGGGAGTGGACGAGTGGGAGGAAGCAGGAGTCTGTGAGGCCAAGTCTGTTGCATGGTAAGCAGAGAAGCTCTTGAACTGATCTAGGACCACGCGGGAGTGAGCTCTGGTTACACAGATAGACATGATAGTAGTACCAGCACAAGCAGGAGTTGAAATATACTGTTATAAATGTTTTGACATATCCAGGGGTACTCTGGATAACTCTGGAGCAGACAGGGCTTGGCTTCACCTTATGTGGTGCACCCTTATGCCAGTACCAAGTGCCCCAATTTGCAGAGGGGTTGAAAACATGGAGGGTCGGGATCGGCTGGAGGGCTTTTCCCAATAAGAGGCACAATGTCAAGCCATGGAATAAGTTGAGGGACTTCAGGGTAGGGTACAATGTCAAGTCATGAGGCTGAAGGGGTCTGGGGGAATTGTAGCATCATATTATGGTTGATATTCCAACTGGAGTCCAAGATATCAAACTCCAGTGCTTATATACCTTAGGGAGACAGATTATCTAAGGAGGGAATGGAGATATGAAAGGAGTTGTCTCATAAGCAAAGCAGGTGCCAATGCATCCTGGATATGAATGGAGATGTCAGAGGAGACAACATCAAATAATGTCAAACTGAAACTAAGTGATGACAGGGAGAAGTGCAGCACAAAGGAACAGGAACAGGAAGTGAGGTTGGAGGAACAATGGAGTTGTATCAGAATGGTACAGAGTTAGCATAGATAAAGTTATAATTAATCATTAGATAGGAAAAGACAGAGGTAAAGGAAACTAGGAAACATGCAGCTTAAAGCATGAAAGCAACCAGAGTTGCACTGGAGACATATCAGAGTTGACCCATTAACATGGAATATGACAATCTGATATGACCTCCCTTGGCCTTGATAACTGCTTGAATCCTTCTAGGCATATTTTCTATCCATTTTTGATACTCCTTCACAGAAATCCTTTCCCACTCTACCACCACCATATCCCATAATTGATGAACTCCTGTAAATATCCTTCCATAACCTAAAAGATATCTTTTCAAATAATCCCAAGATATTCAATAGAATTAAAATCTGGAGATTGAGCAGGTCAATCCAGAAGCTTGATATCTTGCTACTTAAACCAGATTTGAGCTCTTCTAGAGAGATGCTTGAAATCATTATCTTGCCAAAAGATAATTTCATTTGAAGAAATTCCAGAATTTTCTATGTTCTGCAATAATCCTTTCTTCAAAATTGCCACATACTATTCAGCATCCATTCTTCCCTCAATTTTACTCAAAACTCCCACACCATTCCATCCAATACAGCCCTATACCATGAGTGATCCTTCTTCAAACTTAACTATACCTTTGATTTTCTTAGAACTTATCCCCTCTCCTTTTTTTTTCCACACATATTCTTGTTCATCTGATTCAATCCTATTGATTTTAGTCTCATCTGACCAAATCACCCTCTTTTAGTCCTCCACAGTCCAATGCTAGTACTTCAGAGCAAAGACCAACCTGCTTTTTCTATGGATAGCTGTTATGGTGTCAATCTCTGAACAACCCATTCTAACTCTAAATGATCTGCCTTGAGAGGGTACATCAGTTTCATTGTCAGATTCAGTTGGAATAGAGTGAAGAGTGGTGTAGTGGACTCAAAGTAGCAAGGCCTAAGGAGCCATTATAATGTTAGGAGGGAGAATGCCTATATTGTCAAGGCACTAGACAATATACAAGATAACAAAGTGGTTAAGGCTGGGGAGCTAAAACCAAGGAACTACTCTGCTATTTATACTAAGTCCAGATGCGCACAGACCACCTCCAGGGCATAGGAAAAGACTAAATAAGGAAATAGGGCATAGGGCATGCTTACTGAGAATATGACCAATGGGCCATGTGGATAAGGTGTGTAAAATGAAGAGGCTGTGTGGAATGGGAGGTAAGGGTCTAGGGTAAGTGGAGATTAGACCATGCCCTCAACCATGAGGTCAAGGAGATCCCATCTAGAGATTTGCCATGATCTAATCTGACCCTCATCTAGATCTCGATCCAGATTCATCAGAGATAAGATCAGGAGATGTACCTATCATCTGAAATACTAGATCCAATCCTATAAGCTGTGTCTAAACCCAAGAGAACCTCTGAATATAACAACTCAACCATATCCTAGGGTTTGTCTTGTTTTGGCAAGGATGTCTCACAGTTATGTGCTTGTCATGTGACTCTTCTGCTAGCAAATGTTACATTCATAACAATAGCAGAGAAAAGAGGTTTTTTCTTCTTTACCACAGCTTTTAAAGAAGCTTCCTTGAGGGTATTCCTGACTGTTTGTGGGCAGACAGGAGTGCTGACAATAGAATTGATGAAATAAATGGCCTGAACTGCATTACTGGCCTTTTCAGTAAGAATTTGTTAAATAATAGCATGCTTGTTGATAGAAGAAAGTTTTGAAGAATAATCACCATGATGATTTTCCTTCTCTGGTTGGATTTCCTGAGGGACCCTAGCCACAGTAGACTTTCCTAGACCAGTTTGAGATGCAATTTTCCTACAGAAAAAATCAAGAGAGGCAAAAGAGATGATATTATCTCTTTGAGCAGCAGAAAAACATTTTATAATGGAGATAAGGGAATTTATTTGTGATGGATGGTAGGATTTATATATGCTGCAGGCTAATTAGTGACATAAGAGTGACATAATATATTACTTACCTAAGATATATAATCATCTTACAGCACTTCAGGGTCCAATATATGTAATGGGAATTCAAAGTCAAAAAACTAACCCAATAAGTTGTGATTTTGATATGATTGCCATGTTACCAAAACATAATCAAATGCTTTGATCATTAGACCAATAGAAAGTCAAGAGCAAGTACTGCATTTCATACACTTATAGCCTAGCATGATAATTGGTAGTTATTAATAGCCATTGTATTTAGTGCAAAATATGCAAAAATTGGGACAGTTTTTTAAGCCACTGTATATAGGAGTAAGAGAAGCAAGGACTGGTTCCCCAGTCTTAGTTACTTGAGCTCTGATTTAAAAACCTCTTTGAGATTTTAGTATTCTTTCCAGATATTCTTTATTTCTATAGTGCTTTCCCAAGTCTAGGCTTATTCTATTCTTGCCAGATCTTAGGATTTTCCTTGCTTAAGAAGCCCATCCAGTAGTAGTCTAGATCCCAGCCTAGGGTTAGGGTTAGTTTAGCTCTCTTTTCTTTTCAGTTTTACTAGAAGAAAAGCATATTAGTTGTACTTTATCTACTACGGTTCTTATAGATTATTATAATTCCAGTTAACCTTTGTACAACACTTCTTTTAACAAAAGAGATAAATATAAAATCTACAAAAAAAATCCAGGTACTACTAGAGTACCAGAGATTTATGTGCATGCTACCAGCCAGGTTTTTATAATAGTGCTAACTGTAATAATATGTAATGTATAGCACTTATTTGACCATTATCCAGAAAACTTGTTATTTATTTGACATACTTCACCAAAATTACATTAAACAGTAGCCTAGAGTCTATATAATTGTTAAAACTTCATTCCAATAAAAGGGAGACTATTAAAACCTATACCAAGATAAGTATACTTTTAACCAGTTCCTTTTTTTTAAAAAATGAAATCCTTAACACTGAAGGAAGGTCAGAACTCCAGAGGCTCTGGAGAGCTCCAGGGGAATCTAGGAAGGGTTTCAATGGTTAAACGGGACTCAGCTTCACCTTATGTGGTATGCCCTTGCACTTCTCCATTGTCCTGATTTACATAGATGTCGGAAGTGGGTAAAGACTGTCTCTATGCTCAACAGAAAGAACAGGCAGGACAAGGAGAGTCAAGCCTAGTTATGGGAGTGAGACCTTGTGACTCCTTTGAGAATATTGCTTGGCCTTGGAGATACTCCAAAGTAATCTGGAGAGTCAGAGTGAGCCCAAGGGCTTGAGCAGAGTAAGAACAATGACAAGAGGGTGTTTCTGTTGTTTTTGTTGATATTTGTACTGAGGTACAAGATACAAAACTACAGTACTTATATCTTAGTAAAGCAGAACTATCTAGAAGTGTAACAAAATGAGACAGGTGCAAACTCAGAAGTGAAGCAGATGTCTAGATATCTAGGAAACAAATGGAGATGTCAGAGAAGACAATGTCCAATCATGTCAGACTGAAACTGAAGGGTAACAGAATAAAACAGGGGAAAGCAAGGAACAGAAATGGAACAGGAATAGTAACAATGATGGTAATGGTTGTTATAAATAAACAGTTCAGATGCACAAGAGTCACATGACAAGCATGTGACCATGAGACTCCTATGCCATATTGAGCCAAACCCTAGGCTATGGTTAGTCTTATTCAGAGTATACCTCAATTAAAGAGTTAGCATAGAATTAGCAGCAGATCTCAGATGATGGTATCTCCCAATCTAATCTAGATGACATTGGATCTTGGATTTTAGATCTGGATCTAGATTGATGGATCTGATCTATGGCAGAGATCCAGATGGGATCTCCTTGACCTCAAGGCTAAGGTGCTGTTTTCATATCTGTTGACTCTGCAGTTTTTCTTTTCATTCTTGTACTTCTCTTCCATTCCAGACCCTTGATATGCATGGCCATTTAGTCATACCCTTTACCCTTGCCCTATGCCCAGTTTCCATATTGGTATTTATCCTGGCTGGACTTGGTGGTCTATGTGCCATTCTAGATACTATAAGTAGACTGCCCATGTAGCTCTTAGCTTCCCAGCTTTGAGCACTTGTCTTACTTGTGTTGACCTCTAGTCACCAATACTAGCTTGTGTTTGGACCTAGCTCCTCTGGCCTAGCTACCCAGAGACTCTTCCCTCTCTTAAGTCCTGGTTCACCTCTAGTGACAGACTATTATAATTTTTATTACATTTTCTTCATTTTCACTTCATCCTTGCAACTCTTTACATTGTCACATCACATGACCCTTTCACTTCTTCACCTTTTCACTTCTTCACACTTTCACTTCTTTACTTGTCACAAGTCTAGGCCAGTCTAGACTACCTCATGTTCACCTCCTGTATTTTCAGGTCCCTGCTCTAGTTTTGCCATTGGACAGCTTACTGTACTATAGTTTAGGGCCAGTCCATTGTACATAGTCTATGCACATTTCTGTAACATATATAAAGGAAAGGTGCAAGCCTGGCTAACCCCAGTCTTGCATACTTGAGCTCTCTGCTTTTACAAGTCCAAGTCTCTTGCCTTTACTTCTTTATCTTTTGCCTAGTTTTGTTGGCTCTAGCCCAAAGCCTTCATCCATAGTAGTATTTGAGTGCCCTTAGGCCTTAGAAGTTCTTAGAAGTTTGACACACAAAACCTGTGTCTCATAGGCCTCTATCATCTTACCATTCATTCTTTATATTGACACCAACATTAACACTGGCACAACCCCAAGGACCAGGTTAGGGTTTATTAGCTCATCTGCACAGTGTGCCAAAACACCACCATAACATGGTAACTAACTGGGAATGGTAATGAAGTTATATTGGGACAGCCCAGAGATAATGAAGGGAAACTAGAGTAGTACTTAACTAGAGCAGAGATAGACTGGAAGTGGAATGGAGTGAAGTGGGAGTGAAAGCCTGGGGGAGTATATAACACTAAGGGGTAGAAAGCATACATGCATAGCTGGGAAAGACTGGAATGGTGACAGAGGGCTGGAGTTGCCTGGAGGGGAGTCAGAGGGCTGGAGTAGCTTACTAGGTGTGAAGACCAATTGTAAGCCAGGTTGGAATGGGGTCAAAATTTGGGTCAGATGTCCAAAATATAACAATAATGTGCTGATACTTATATAATCACCAATGATTCTTTGTTGCAGTCAAACAGGGAGTAAGTCTATGAAAATGTGGTCTATGCATTTTCTATTTGAGACACTGTACATCTCTTGCTAGAGAGTACTGTATACAACAAACAGAGATCTAATTCTAAAATCTGCTCTAAAAATTACTATTGCTCATGATATTTAAATACAATTCTTCTGCAATCACTAAGCCTCAAAGTGGCAAATGTTCTTCATATTCTGTGGTTTCATGTCCCCTATATGCTACCACTTTACAGTGGCATGGGAGTGGGCACACAAACTTTGCAGGCATTGTATACCACCACTAAGATGCTATTTTGCCCAGCTTTCATCACACTTGGCCCTCAGCTTGGTCTTGCTGTGGCACCTTCCTGCTAAATAATTTGGCTGTTCTGGTTGAGGAGAAGTGTTGGAACATGACAAGACATTCCCCACTCCTTTTCCTTTCCTTTTCCTTTCCTTTGGCACCCTCTACTGTATACCATAAATATATATGTTGGGCACTGCTCTTCGTGCTCCTCAATCCGCCACGCAGCGGTATTGAGTATTCGTGTCTAATTCCAGCACATTCCGTTCGACTTCGAGACACGAGGTGATACGAACTGCCACTCCGGTCCATATCAGTTCACCTCCGCAGCCATAACTAACCAATCTGGGCAACTGTTGACGGGACCCTGTATGTGCTGCAATGCACACGATACATTGCCCAAGTGCCTCCATGTCACCATGCTACAGGTTTCCGCGTACACTGGCAACATAATGAGCGCCGTTCCTTTTGTTTTTCGTATATTCACTTTCACTTCGCGAACCCTGTGGCTTGATCCATGGACGGGACAAAATCGGATCCCCCACGAAGACTAGTTGTTGGCATTAATATCCTCTGGGTTCTGCCTGACTAATCTTCTCGTGAACAACCTTTATTCGGTCGTGCATGGTGCCAGTTGGGTGGAACAACGTTCTTCCCCTCTCTTTCTCCCCACGTTGAAGGAGGAAGGACTAGTGGTGGCCGAGCTCGACTCTCCTGCAGGAGAACTCCCCCAAATTCCAGATAACCTGACGCTCGTACAATTTATTCTAGACTGCCAGCACCCATCTAGACCTGTTCGCAAACATGGGACACCCTGGATCATTGAAGATCATACGGGACAGACATTGGATTACGAAGAAGTGAAACCTTAAATACCCTTTTTCGTTCACGCTAAGCACGCTATTTGCTCAGATACGCGTACGGGCTTTTGGCTTAGCCAATGGCCTGAAGCACGAATTTGGCATTAGTACGTGCATAGACCCCAATCAGTCCGTCAATGTTGACTCCCTCGTGTAGAAGAAGATGATGTTGGTCAGTATGCGACATGAACTAGCACTGAAGAATGAGTGAACTGAATATCCACGCAAGTCCTTGTATTCAGTCCAAATCATGTCGGTACGTCGTTTCACTCCAACTGAAAGGTTATCTCCAACCTGCAGACAGACTACCTTGTTGCCGTCTGGGCAACTCACAGACTAGGTGCCATCATGTCGTACGTGTCTGACTGCCTCCCTGCTTGCGAAGACTGAGAGCAACAGTGGCGCGAATCCTCTCTTTACTCCAGACGAACTCGCATATCAAATAAAAGCGACCAAGGCATCTACTGTGATTGCTCACCCCGAGTTATTACCTGTAGCCCTCTCAGCTACTCGAGCTACTAACCTTCCAGAAGAGTGTGTCATACTATTCAACGTTGATGGTGCTTCGTATGGTACACACTGCACTGTCCAGAGCGTCATCGACGAAGGGCTAGCCAACACACCGGCTTTCCAGGAACGTGTGCTATATCCCGGTGAAGGAAGGAAAAAAGTGGCGTTCCTTAATTTCTCCAGTGGGACGACGGGCACACCAAAAGTACGGATTCTATTTCGTAGTCTTTAACTCTTTCTCGCAAGCCGATCTTTGCATTAGGCTGTTTCAATACCCCACTACGCAGCGATAGCCAACGTCATCCAACTTGCTGCTCATAACAGGGTAAATGACGCGAATCGGGAGTACCAACGATTTAGACCGGGTGACATTTGCTGTGCCGGTGGGGGCCCCATTCGATCTTCGGTGAATCTCCTATGTGCTGACAGGCTTCCATATAGTTCTTCCACTGTATCGTACGTGACACATTCGATCCCAGGCCGACTTGACTACAACGTCCCTAATTAGATATATATGGCATGATCTTCACTGTGAGGGTTTCGATATACCACCACCACGGAAGCTGTCGACTCATGCACTCGCTAGACCCACTTCACCTTCTTCTGCGGGGTTCGTAAATCATGTTGCTCTGAGGTTTCACCCAAACTGACGACAGGGACAGATGGCTATCGTCCTCAGTACTAAGTTCAGCTTTTTGGATTTCTTGAAAAGCATTGTTCGGCACCATATTACACATCTTATGTGAGTTCGTAGTTCCGAATTCACACCGAGTTACAGTTCTGTGTGACCTACGGTTCTAGGCTTGTTCCCCCTCAAATCGTGCTCCTCTGCAAGGTAGGCACTCGACATGCGTGCATCCACTCCGATTGACGCAAGGAATAGCACCCTGCCGTCAAAGATTACGATTTTAGGCACGTCCGGTACTTGACCTCGGGTGCAGCACCGCTCTCTCGAGAAGTGATAGAGCGATTAATCGAGATATTTCCGAACGCTGCTATCGGGCAAAGTTATGGTTCGTTCCCTTCCATGGTCATATCAGATTACTGCACTCACCTCGTTGCATCTCAGGAACTACAGAATCTTGCAATGTCATCACAACTTGGTCGCTTGAGAAAAAGTGCGATCTGAGTGGCAGTGCCGGGCAGATAGTTCCTGGGGTCACTGCTAGAGTGGAAAAGGCTGATGGAACGCTGGCGGATTTCGATGAACCCGGAGAGCTGGTGGTGCGTACTCCATCCCTTGCCTTAGGGTACGCCGGAAATCCAAAAGCGTACGTCACTATGTCCCTTCCTGTTGTTATAGACTTGATGAGCGTCTGTGTAGCACAAAGGAGACCTTTGTGAACGGGTAAGTAAATGCACCTCGAGGTTTCCCACCCACTCATGGCTATTAGATGGCTTCGCACGGGTGACGAAGTCAGGATGAATCGCAAGGGCGAAATTTTTGTCTTGGATCGCCTCAAGGTTGGTTGGAAGGACATATCAATTACCAGACTATCTCACGACTGTGCTCAACAGGAAATGCTGAAAGTGAAAGGATTTCAAGTTGCGCCGGCGGAGCTGGAAGGCTGTATCCTGGATCATCCAGATGTGTTGGACACCTGCGTCGTAGGAATTCCAGATGAATACAGTGGCGAACTCCCACTCGCATTTGTTGTCTTACGACCCCACGTCGCAAGAGGGGTACAGAATGAGCCGGATGTGGCAGAGAGAATCAAGGGGTCGATCATCAAGGTTGATATGTTCACTCATTTGCAAGGTTGGTTTGATCTGACAGCGTAGACAGCACGTTGCAGACAACAAGGTAGGATACAAGAGGCTGGCGGGCGGTGTGGAGTTCGTGGATGTAATCCCGAAGAATCCGAGTGGGAAGTTGCTTAGGCGTGTACTCAGGGACACAGCCCGGAGCCTGAGGTGGGGGTCAGCCGCGAAACTTTGATATAGGAGTGTTCAATCGAACGCTAGTAATCTTTGTACTTTACTCCAAGCACCCGCGACAGTCGCGATGTTGCCAGCACCCTCCAGTTGTGCTGAACGTGACTAGTTTCGCGGATGTTCTGTATCATAACAAATGAAGCTATAGAGTACAGATGACTGGCGACATTCCACATGACAGGTAGTGCGCGGTATCGACCATCAAGATCATGAAGAACTACGTGGCGTAGCAAAGAAAAACGCGATAGCAAAAGGACAGTAAGAAAGCAATACGACTACACAGACGCAACTAATAGAACTCAACATAGTCGCTTCACAAGATCTCCACAGCTTTGTACGAATATCCCTGACGTGGAGTCCGAGCCCTGGAGTAACGATCTCCTGTTCGGCAGCGGCTCTTTTAAACTCCATTCAATTGCCACTCGAGTAACAACACATGGAATAGCTGTTGCAGGCGAACGAAATACAATAGCTATCGATCCGTGAATAGCCGAAGAGACAGTAGACGACGAGGAGGAATACCCTTAGCAGCACTTCTTTCGTTTTCACGGCCTTACAGACCAAATTCGCTCTACAACGAAAATTGGTCTGTAAGACCCCGCCTCGCGGATTGCTCCCCACCAAAATCCTAATTGGTCAAGGCGACAGATTAGCCGCATTTGCGAGTTGCTTGAAGTCCCTCCAGACCTCTTCTGTCCCTCGCTCGAGAATCATTTATGTTGGAATATGTTGATTACCTACGATCTTCCGCTTACATAAGCTAACAGTTACATCGGACCACTAGTTACCTTAGGATACTTAGTGACTACAAGTATCCTGCAGTTTCCTGCAGTTTCAATAATTTAGTCCTCTCACATGCACTTAAATACTGCCTCCGGGCACCCTCCCGCCCCCTTCACAAGCTATGGGCGTGCGTCACACTGGTGACAAGTAACACGTTCATACCGCTCAGCCTTGTTTAATCTAACACGTTCACACCGCTCAACTTTGTTCGATCCCACCACTTGCCTCAGCAACGTCAGATCTGTCAACGACAAGGCAAGCGCGCCCATAGCCACTAACCACACCATTAAAACGGCAACATTGACGTCTCTGGATCAGCCTACCATCTCACCGTGCCACAACGCGATGACAACAACTTTACTATGGCCAATCCCAGATCCTGAGTGTTTACGCTCGTGTTCTGACGCGTTGCACAGCTCCTTAGGCCGGATCCCCGGGTGTTCATCACCGCGGTGTAGTCCCAACTTGTCTGCCTCGTCGCTGATCGTCCGAGCTCGAAGGTCACATGACCCTTTCGCTCCCCCTCGAGCTCGACACTCGGGTTCGTTCCATCGTACGGCCGGTGTGTCAGGTAGTATGGTCAGCTCGTATGGCATGTTAAGCATGTTTGTCGGAGCACGTTGAGTACCTGGTTTCGGGCCATATCAGAGTGAGAAAGAACAACACAGAGGGCGGGCGAAGGGTCGGGAGGCGGTGCCATGCTGAGATTTTGTAATGGAGTCGGTCATGGATTCATTGTTGGGACTGACGAGGCACCCATGAGGACGCGGTGAGCCGCGTACGAGGCCGATTGAAGGCCGATCTGATTTTTGAGGCTGCGAGGCCCGCGAGAGAGACCTATTACCGCCTACAAAGGAAATGGGTCTCTGAGACCTTCACTGCCTCCGAAGAGTGCTGCCTGAGGTGACAAGGAAACAGAGCAATAACAATGCACAACCAGGGGGCACAAGTGATAGAATCCCATGACAAAATCACAATATCTCTACTACTCCAGCATGGATGTCCTTGGCAAAATTGATCAGGGATCCAAGTCCCGGGACAATGACTTCGTGATCAGTAGCCACTCGTTTAAACTCTCCGTTTGATTGTTGCTGGAGCAATAGCGAATGGAATGGCTGTTGTAAACGAGCAACCAGCCGCAATGCCCGGGTATAATCATGCAGCTGGGTAATGGGCACAGGATACGATGATGACGAGGGTGATGCACCGAGGGAAGACACGAGCTCATCGCTCTCCAGCGCATTTGTGCAAGTCAAGCCATCAAGTGGACCACGGAGATCGCGAATCCATGGATGAATGAATATGAACTTCCATGGATCTGTCAACGAGAGCCTGTCCAATGTCTTGAATTCCACTTGGCCATTTCCCCATACCTGAGCACGATAACAAATTTCTTGACCGTCTCCGAAACCCTGCACATCAAGCTTTTCAACAGTGATGATAATGCATGGGAGGTGTAATCGGCGGTTGGCAAAGCGAGCTGGAGGCAAACGAGTAACCCGCTGCTGGAATAGCATTGCATCTTCTCCAAGCGCCGAACTCCTTAACACTGCAACACGCATCTCCATTTCGGTGTCCTCGATGACAGGCGAAGTAAATGGCACTTGACTATACACAGAAAGTGAAGCGGGAAGGCAGCTATTGTATGACGAAGATTTGCCGGCCCATGCAAGTACTGTCACATCGCTTGAGCGGGCTACAACCTCCTCCAACAGGTGGCCCAGTGCTGCATCTCCTTCTCCATATTGTGGTCGGATATCACTCTTGAAGATCCCAATCAATGAGTATGCAACATCTTCTTCCACTGTCGCATCACGTGTCGAAGCAAGTCGCAGCTTTTGCCGGACGCTGAGATTGTCAGGATGGAAAGCAGTGATAGTTTCACGAGAGATCCCAATGGCATTTGCAAGCTCCTGTATGATCTCCGGCGAACCTTTGTGATTGAAGCGTGTGTCAGACGTATAAATTCCAATTGCGGTCGTAGAATCGAACCACTTTCGATGCAAGGAGCTCCTGCGCTGTCCAGGCACGTGTCATCCAGATACTATTCGTGAGATCGCCAAGGGCCGACGGAGACTCTACACTCGCAAGGTGGACGAGTGTGGCTGCAGCGGCTTCATACCATCTATACATCATTGTGAGCGACTGGTTCAACACTGTGCTAATCGTCTTGTCGATGCAGCATGTGTCGCTCCAGGCCCATCGATATCCGTCCCTGCGAACCACCTCACAGAATTTGTGCAGCTTGTCGTTCGGAGGCGACGAGTCCAATTCCCAGACTGAGTTGACCGCGTTGATGTCCTGGAAGGACGGCTCCCTCCCTTGCCATACATGCGACAACATCACATATTCGAAATATTTTCCCACTACCCGTCGGATCCGTTCATCGTCCAATTCTTGGGTCATAGAGGAAACCAGTTCCTTGAATTGCGGGTCTGATTTGAACATATCTATCCGTTTTTGTCCATCGCACAGACAACCACTCTGGGCGTCAATGAGGACGAGTGGATGAACTTTAAAAACTCCGTGGACAACGTTGTCGATGGTCATCGCTGACCGGGTGGGTGAAACATATTTCTTTGCTAGTTCTGTGCAATCATGTTGCAGTACTGTCTTCACGCATATAATGTGACACTTACGACGAGTGTCCTGATTGGGGGAATTCTGTATGAGGGAGAGCATTCGTGTGAATGCTACAATAGCCTCATCGTACCGCTGCAAACCATGCAGTGCTGCATGTCTCCCTTCGTGTCCCCACGGGCTCGCAGGATCAAGCTTGACTGCCTGCGTCGGTAAGTATCAGGATCGCCAGACACTAAAAAGCCATACCTCGTCTGCGTCCTTCAATGCATCCTCCCATGATCTCAGCATTGCTCGAGCCTTGCTTCGTTGCACAAGGAGACCTGCAGAATCTGATTCATCGAGGGCCAGTAAACCAGAATACAGTACAATTGCCCCTTTTGGGTTCTTGGAGTGTATTGCTTCGCCGTGACCCTCAAATGGCTTGGTCAACTCTCGAAGCTTCGCTTGAATTGCGGGAGCGAGTCCATCAAAGTTCCATCCAGAAATCTTTCAAACAGGGTTAAAGAATCTGTACAAGGTATCAAAAGAATAGCTCACGAGCGAGATTGTTACTAGATATGGATTTTTTTGGAGTGGGACAGCTTCCCACGCACGAACCAGTAAATCCACCGCTCGTTCGCAGTCACCTCCTTTCAGTGACATCTCTGCGAGTAAGAACAGCATTTGGGCCTGTACATTACGTTAATAATACTTACTCGTAGGCTGTGCCATGGACATACCCGGACAGCGACATATGGTGACTTGTCATCCACTATACTGACCAAATCGTCTATGCGCGAGAGGGCCTCGTTGTGTTTTCCACATTCAAACACGATGATCGCCTAAGCACGATGAAACATTGGCACAGGCAGGTATGAAGACAAGTGCAAACCTTAATTAATAAGAGAAATTTCTTTTCATTTGGGATATCGATATCTTCACTGAATACGAGGTCGAATACACGAGTGGCCAACTCGTACTCTCCACTCCCAACGCGAGCCATCGCATTAGCAATGTGACCAATCACAGATGGATTTAGCTCGATTGACTTGGTGTGCAAGAGTCAGCCCAAGACAGGAGAATGGATAATCCAACCTCACCTCCTTCGCATCATCGATGGCCGTGCTCCATCGTTTCGATCGTGTCCGTACAAGAGAGCGATAAGCAAGGGCACATGCACGGTGAGAATGACTGGATGGATGTAGAATCTCTTCTGTCATGAGTTCTTCTACCCGAATCAAGTCTCCTTGTATCCACAGTTTGAATTCCATCTCACTGATAGCCATGAGCGGCAGCTACAATGCTATGAGGTATTGAGAGAAAAAGTGAATGGATTAGACCATGCAAAAAATTAATGTCTAAACATACTCACAATATAAGGAAAAAGGGGAGTAGTTCATGACCTATTAGATCCGGCACCATTGCTAAGTCTGTCACTTACATCCGTTGTGAAGTAATGGTGGGGAATGATATCACGAAGACTCCATAAGGTCACCTTCCCGCTTTCTTCGCCGGACGCAATGTAGTCATCACTGGGAGAGAGGGACAAGGCCCAAACTACGCTTGAGTGTTTTATAACAATACCAAGTTGCTTGTACGTGGAGGCATCCCAAAATGATAGTAAATCGTGAGTAGAGATCACGAGAAACTTTTGATTGCATGCTAATGCGACAGAAGAAGGATATCCACTTGGAATGGACCATTCACCGAGCAAGCTCCCCGACGACGTATCGAAACACTTGGCTTTGCCATACGAGACAGCAAAAAGTTGATAGCCATCAGCCGACCAGGCAAGACATGACGATAGGGCTCTGTTGACATTGAATGGGACGTCCAACAGTTGCTGGCCATTGTTGGAGTCGTAAATCCGAATCGACTTGTTAGCCGTAGCGGTGGCGAGCCGCAAACCATTCGGGGAGAACCGCACTACCTCGACGCAACCATCGTGCTGCAGTGGTCCAGTAAGTTGTCTGCCCGTTACCAGGTTCCAAATGAATGCGACATTGTCACTCGAGCCTGTCGCAAGTTTCGTCGAATCGTGTGAAATATCGACCGACCATACTGTACTGGCGTGACCCTTGATGTCCAGAGCTATTTCGTGGGTCCGTGTGTTCCATACCACTATATTCCTTCTGTGACCTTGGAGTCCACACGCCAACCACTTTTGATCCGGTGATAGCGCAGCAGCATAGATCGTCGCCCGTCCAGTCCGAATTGGTTCGCCAACTTCTCGTCCATCATCTATTCGCCATCGCCGAACGATCCCTTCATTATCGCTGGTCAATACCTGCTTACCACCTTCGGCGAACGCGAGCACTAATTTCAACCCGATTTACGTTGTCTGGGGGTCAGCGGGTGGTCATTATAGGTACCTATTGAAAACTAGTACCTACCTCTTCCTGTCGATGGCATACCTGTCTATAGTGAGTACAAGCAGGATAATGGAAATGCAAGGTCAAGAGACGCAAGAACAGCTTGGCTTCTCCACAGCAGCGAGAATATGTGGCAGTGAGGAAAGCCGTGCTTCAACGAAGCAATGTCACGGTCCCTGCAGCTACTACATTATTTAGCATCTGAGACTCCGAGCACCGCCAACTGCACTTCAAGTTTTGCTCAAAAAATTTAAATTGCTATTGCACAACCGAACTTTCACAAACTTAGGTACATCATTAGACGCAATCAACTACTACCCATGCACAAGAAAAAAGTGTTGAAAGAAAAGGAATTGCATATCTATGGTGATGATGGATTCTTAAGATTATTACCTGCATTCAAGTTTGCTGCCAAGTTTGTAGCCACTGTTTGTGTTATGACTCTGGCTTCATGATGAGAGCCAAGTGGAGCAATGACAAATGGAAGACTACACACTATAGATTACATAAGCTAATAACTACATTGCACCATTAGTTATCTTAGGATATTTAGCGACTACAAGTATCCTGCAGGTCAGTATTTACTTACCTACCTAATATATAGTGACTGTTGGAATTGGTTGATTACCTACGCTGTATAGCTTACATAAGCTAATAACTACATTGCACCATTAGTTACCTTAGGATACTTAGTGACTACAAGTATCCTGCAGTTTCCTCCAGTTTCAACAGGTTATGAGCCCTGCCTGTGCCTAGTAAATGAAGTAGTTCACTCACCAGAACTCGAACC